>JAJEJO010000189.1:717033-768457 GCA_020662805.1 Glaucomys volans | reverse complement strand
TTCTCTTACTACTAGGGATGTTGAACATTTTTTCATATATCTGTTGATTGCTCAAAGATCCTCTTCTGTGAAGAGTCTGCTCATTTTCTTAGCCCATTTATTGATTGGGTTATTTGTATTCTTGGTGCAAAGTTTTTTTAAGTTCTTTATAAATTCTGAATATTAGTGCTCTATCTGACACGCATGTGGCAGAAATTTTCTCCCACTCTGTGGGTTCTCTCTTCACATTGTTGATTGCCTGCTGAGAAAAGTCTTTTTAGTTTGAATCTATCCCAATTATTGATTCCAGCTTTTATTTCTTGTGCTTTGGGCATCGTGTTAAGGAAGTATGCTCCTAAGCTGATATGATGAAGATTAAGACCTACTCTAGGTCTTGATCCATTTTAAGTTGAGTTTTGTGCAGGGTGAGAGAGAGAGAGAGAGAGATTTAGTTTCAATTTGCTGCATATGGATTTCCAGTTTTCCCATTTGTTGAAGAGGCTATCTTTTCTCCCCATGGTATATTTTTGGCTCCTTTGTCAAGTATGAGATAACTATTTATGTGGGTTTGTCTCTGTATTCTCTATTCTGTACCATTGATCTACCTGCCTATTTTGGTGCCAATACCATGCCGTTTTTGTTACTATTGCTTTGTAGTATTGTTGAAGTTCTGGTATTGTGATATCACCTGCTTCGCTCTTCCTGCTAAGGATTATTTTAGCTATTCTAGGTCTCCTATTCCTCCTAATAAATTTCATGATTGCTTGCTCTGTTTCTATGAGGTCCATCATTGGTATTTTCATTACAATTGCATTGAATTTGTATAGCACTTTTGGTAGTATGACCACATTGACAATATTAATTCTGCCTATCCAAGAGCCTGGGAGATCTTTCTATCATCTAAGGTTTTCTTTAATTTCTTTCTTTAGTGTTCTGTAGTTCTCATTGTTGAGGTCTTTCACCTCTTTTGTTAAATTGATTCCCAGGTATTTTATGTTTTTTGTTTTGTTTTGTTTTCTTGCAATGCTGTGGATTGAACCAGGGCCTTGCGCTTACAAGGCAAGCATTCTACCAACTGAGCTATATCCCCAGCCTTATTATATCTTTTTTGAGGCTATTTTGAATGGGGTAGTTTTCCAAATTTCTCTTTCAGAGGATTCATCACTTATGAATAAGAATCCATTAGATTTGTGAGTGCTGGTTTTATATCCTGCTACATTGCTGAATTGATTTATGAGTTCTCAAAGTTTTCTGGTGGAATTTTTTAGCTCCTCTAAATAAAGAATCATACCATCTACAAACTGTGATAATTTTAGTTATTCTTTTCCTATTTGTGTCACTTTTATTTCTTTAGTCTGTCTAATTGCTCTGGCTAGAATTTCAAGGACGATGTTGAAAAGAAGTGGTGAAAGAGGGCATCCCTGCCTTGTTCTAGTTTTTAGAGGGAATGCTTTCAGTTTTTCTCCATTTAAAATGATGTTGGCCATGGGCTTAGTATAAATAGCTTTTACAATGTTAAGGAAAATTCCTATTATCCCTGTTTTTTCTAGCGTTTTGAGCATGAAGGGGTGCTGTATTTTATCAAAAGCTTTTTCTTCATTTATTGAAATAATCATGTGGTTCTTAACTTTAAGCCTGTCGATGTGGTGAATAAATTTATAGATTTCCGAATGTTGACCCAACCTTGCATCCCTGGGATGAAACCCACATGATCATGGTGCACTATCTTTTTAATATGCTTTTGTATGTGATTCGCTAAAATTTTGTTAAGGATTTTTGCTTCTATGTTCATTAGGGATATTGGTCTGAAATTTTCTTTCCTTGATGTATCTTTGTCTGGTTTTGGTGTCAGGGTGATATTAACTTCATAGAATGAGTTTGGAAGTTTCCCGTCCTCTTCTACCTCATGGAATACTTTGAGGAGTATGGAATGAGTTCTTCTTTGAAGGTCTTAGAGAACTCAGCTGAAAATCCATCTGGCCCTGGACTTTTCTTGGTAGGTAGCCTCTTGATGACTTCTTCTATTTCATTGCTTGAAATTGGTGTATTTAAGTTGTGTATATATTCCAGATTCAGTATGGGTGGGTCATATGTCTCTAGAAACCTGTAGATGTCTTCAAGATTTTCTATTTTGTTGGAGTATAGATTTTCAAAATAGTTTCTAATTATGTTTTGTATTTCCATAGAGTCCGTCATGATAGTTCCTTTTTCGTCTCGAATTTTAGTTATTTTAGTTTTTTCTCCTTCTCCTTTTTGTTATCGTGGTTAAAGGTTTATCATTTTTTTTTTAATTTTTTCAAAGAACCAACTTTTTGTTTTGTCAATTTTTTTGAAAAATTTCTTTTGTTTCAATTTCATTGAATTCAGCCCTGATTTTAATTATTTCCTGTCTTCTACTACGTTTGGTGTTAATCTGTTCTTCTTTTTCTAGGGCTTTGAGCTGTAACGTGAGGTTGTTTATTTGTTCACTTTTCATTCTTTTGTTGAATGCACTCCATGCAATGAATTTTCCTCTAGTACTGCTTTCATAGTGTCCCAGAGATTTTGATATGTTGTATCATTGTTATCATTTACCTCTATGAATTTCTTTATTTCCCCCCTGATGTCTTCTGTTATCCATGCATCTTTCAATCGTGTATTATTTAATCGCCAGGTGTTGGAGTAGTTTCTGTTTTTTTTAATTATTATTGATTTCTAATTTCATTCCATTATGATCTGATAGAATGCAAGGTAGTATCTCTATCTTTTTGTATTTGCTAAGAGTGGCATTGTGACATAACATATGGTCTATATTAGAGAAGAATTCATGTGCTGCTGAGAAGAAAGTGTATTCATTCCTTGCTGGATGAAATACTCTACATATGTCTGTTAAGTCCAAATTATTGTTTGTGTTTTTGAGATCTCTGGTTTCTGTGTTCAATTGTTTGGAAGATTTGTCCAATGGTGAGAGAAGTCCCCTAGTATTATTGTGCTTTGGTTCTATTTTGTTCCTAGAATTGAGAAGGATTTGTTTAACATATATGGATGCACTATTTTTTAGGGTATAAATATTTATGATCGTTATGTCTTGTTGATTTTTGCTTCCCTTAAGCAGATGAAATGACTTTCTTTATCCCTTCTGACTAACTCTGGCTTGAAGTCTGCTTTATCTGAAATGAGAATGGAAAGCCCCGCTTCTTTACTGAGTCCGTGTGTGTGGTATATTTTCTCCCATCCTTTCACCTTCAGTCTGTGGGTGTCCTTTTCTATGATATGAGTCTCTTGAAGGCAGCATATTGTCGGGTCTTCATTTTTAATCTAATCTGCCAGTCTATGTCTTTTGATTGCTGAGTTTGGGCTGTTAACATTCAGGGTTATGATTGAGATGTGACTTGTATTCTTGATCATTGTGACTGAGTTTTGGCTTTTGATTTGACTTGATTTCTCCTTTAATTGGCTATTCTTTTAGGGTAATTCCTCCCTTTACTGGCTTACATTGTTGTTTTTCATTTCTTCCTCTTGGAATATTTTGCTGAGAATGTTCTGTAGTGCAGGCTTTCTATTTGTGAGTTCTTTTAACTTTTGTTTATCGTGGAAGGACTTTATTGTATCATCCAATCTAAAGGTAAGTTTTGCTGGGTATAAGATTCTTGGTTGGCATGCATTTTCTTTCAGAGCTTGAAATATATTGTTCCATGCCCTTCTTGCTTTCATGGTCTGGACTGAGAAATCTGCTGATATCTGTATTGGTTTCCCCCTGTATGTAATCTGATGCTTTTCTCTTGCAGCCTTTAAAACTCTATCTTTATTTTGTATGTTATGTATTTTCATTATAATGTTCCTCGGTGTGGATCTGTTGTAATTTTGTGCATTTGGTGTCCTGTAAGCATCTTGTATTTGATTTTCCATCTCATTTGATTTGGGAAATTTTCTGATGTTATTTCATTGAGCAGATTATTCATTCCTTTGGTTTGTATCTCTGTGCCTTCCTCAATCTCAATAATTCTTAAATTTGGTCTTTTCATGATGTCCCATAGTTCTTGGATGTTTCGTTAATGATTCCTTACCATCTTCTCTCTTTGATTGACTTTGTTTTCAAGATGAAATATTTTGTCTTCATTATCTGAGGTTCTGTCTTCCAAGTGATCTAGCCTGTTGATTATGCTTTCTGTTGAGTTTTTAATTTGGTTTATCATTTCCTTCATTTCAAGGATTTCTGTTTTGTGGTTTTTTTTTTTTTCAGAATCTCTATCTCTTTATTGAAATGATTTTTTGCTCCCTACACTTGCTCTTGTTGCTGATTATTGGTGCGATCATTCATTGCCTGCATTTGCTCTCTTACCACATCATTCACTCCCTGGATCATTGTAAGTATGTACATTTTGAATTCTCTTTCTGACATTCCTTCTACCATGTTGTCATTGGGTTCTATTGACATAGCATCTAGGTTTTTTGGGACAGTTTCTTCCCTTGTTTCTTCATTTTGCTTGAGTATCTTCCCCTCTAGCAATTCGAATCAGAGGTATTTCAATTTCCTTTTAAAGACTTATCATGTCCCTGCAGATTTTCAATACCTCATCTTGAAGAGATTAATACTAGCAACAGACCATATAAACAATATGCATTCTTAATCCATGTAGACCCTATTTAGATATTAACTGTTGTCATAATATAGAGATGAGTTCACATTATAATCTACAGCATAACCAATAGGTTTGCAGCAAGGACCACAATTACAATTGGTGGAAAAAGAGGATGAGGAGGGGTATAGAATATAATGTTAATGAGATAGGAAGTGAGTCTATAGAGGTATTATGTTGGAATAATGAAAGCGCAATTAAAAGAAATAGGTTGTCAGCATGAGAAAAGAGAGAGTCGCCAAGGAAACAAATAAGAAGATGATAAAATGATAAGAATATTAATAAAAGAAAAACGTGGGAATATAGTAGGTATAATAGGAATAATCACAATAATACTACTATTTTGAAAAAGTTCTGCAATATAATTATACTGTACTGTTCAAATCTCCTATTTTTCGGTAACTATTGCCTGAGAGGTTCTTGATAATGTGGTGTCCCAAGAAGGGTGCCATCCCACTGCCTCCAAGTCTGGAATAATCAGTGCTTGTGGGGAAAGGCAACCTGGTGTTGATAGATGGTCAGTCACAGTGTGGGTGCAGGCCTGGGCACTATACCAGGGATGGACCACAGGCCTGTGCTTAGTGCTGGAGATGGCGGGCTGATGTTCACAGCTGGGTCTTCCCACCACAGGCCTGTGCTTGGGCCTGGGGGAAAGTCCGAGGGACTGGGACCTCTGGGCTCCCGGGTGGTCTCTCATTGATTTATTTTTAATTTCACTAAAATAAAAAGTCCTATCTCATTATGATTTTTGAATTGAATTGATTTTTAATAAAACATCTATATATAGTCTTATCATGAGTCTAATTGTAATTTTTCTCCATAGTCTTTTCTAATAACTCCCCCCAAGTAGAAGATTGGAAAGCATCCTACAGTTAACAAATCATCAACATCTAAGAAAATTTTATATTGCCATTCAATGACTTGTAAAATCTTACCCTTAAATAAGAGATCTGGCTATTCTTTCAAACATTAAAGTTTTGTTAATAGTTCTCTCTCTCTCTCTCCAATGACATCCAATTTCTGTGAATGTGTTAGAAACATGGAAAAATTCTTCCTAGAAGTATTGCTAATAGTCCTAAATGGGAAATATAATTCATATTTCTAAAATTTTATTGACCATATAAGTACCGTTCCAAGAGCATTTAAGTGGTCTTATGTTTGTTATAACTTCTATTTGGGGAAATCTAGTTTCCAACCAATTGTTTTCTTAAAAATACTTAAAATGACAGAGAACAAACTTAATTTACTGTCTGAGAGCCTACTAATGTTTTAAAAATCAATCTATCAATGATGAAACACATTTTGTGGTTTTTGGTCTTATGGATTTCTGAGGTACTTGACTTGTGTGAATATTAAATTTTAATTCATATTCTGAAAACAAAATGCCTGACACTAAAAGCTTATAAAATTTAGGATGATAACCTTATAATTTATATATATATGTATATATATTTGTGTATATATATGCATATATATATATATATATATATACTCACACACATACACATTTTGAGATTTATAATACAGCATTTAAAATGCCTTCTTCCAACTTTTAGCCATGTGCTCTGAGGGTAGGATTTTGTGCTATTGTAGCCATTTTGTGATAAAGAGGACAGGAAGAAGAAACAACATTGAGAATGGTGGAGCTGAAAGCTAAAAAGACTTGTTATTTTAAACAGTTATTTAGTTCACTGAGTTGACTGAACACTGAAGTAATTTATCACAAGACTTTAGAGTTGTCTTAATTCTTAAAACCACCATAATTGAGGTTTTCTCTCTTTAAGTGAAAACTATTAGATCAACTTGACTTGAAAAAGATATTTGGCCAAATAGCAAAATAGAAGGGGAACAAGATAAGAATATACTGCAATAAAGAAACAGATTCTGAAAATCCGATATAGTTAGAGAGAAATACTATCTTCATGTATATGCTTATATATATCAGGTAAAACCACCTTCCTGTCTCATTAATTAATGAGGTAAACAAAGCTGAACATCATGATCATCTTTTGCTCAGGGCTGCAGCAAATACCTAATAGCCTTAAGATAAGACTCTTGGGGTGTTATTGTTTTTAAATCTGACACTACTTTATTTTACTGTGAGCATGATATTTAAATATTGCCTCTCTATAGTTATTAACAAAAGTTAGATTCTTAAAAAGCATATATATCTTTGCTATTATTAAAACTATAAGGCAGAGAACTGCATATTGCTTGTACTATTAAATTTGGATTGTGCTTACTTTGTACACCCACAACAGTACCATGCACCTATTTCATTGTGGTCACTGTGTCCTTAACCAGCTGTTATAGTTTGAATGTGAGGTGTCCCCCAAAAGCTCATGTGTGAGACAATGCAAGAAGGTTCAGAGGAGAAATGGTTGGGTGATGAAAGCCTTACCCCAATCAGTGAATTAATCCCCTGTTAGGGATTAACTGAGTGGTAACTGAAGGTGGTAGGGTGTGGCTGGGGGAGCTGGGTCACTGGGGGCATCACTATGGGGTGTGCATTTTTTTATCTGGTGAATAGAGTCTCTCTCTGCTTCCTGATCATGTAAGCTGCTGCCACAGGCTTCCTGCATGATTTTTGCCTCTTCTCAAGCTGAGGAATGGAACCAGCTATCTACCGACAGAGACCTCTGTAATTGTGAGCCCCTAAATAAACTTTTCCTCCTCTACAATTTTTCTGGTCGGGTCTTTTAGTCACAGCAAGAAAAACAAACAAACAAAAAAATAAAAAAAAAAATACAACAACAAAAAACTGACTAAAACACAAGCTAATTTTTTTTTTAAATTCACAGTATTATCACTATTATTGCTCTTTCATTTAGGATATAGTTTGCCTGATCTTTGAAAAAATACACACACACACACACACACATACACATACACATACACCTCTATGTTTATGTACTTAGATACACAATTAAAAATATGCTATAAGACTTTTTTAGGTTTTCCAGTATTTAAATCTTCGACTGAGAACTTTTCATTATGCTGGTATGATGTTAGTACTCTGTTCACTGAAAATTTTATTAAAATTGACATTTTCCTTTTAACTTTTTAAAAAATTTAAATCCTGAGAGTATTGGCAAAGAAAAATGCACAATAATTACAAGGTTATATTCACTCAATCATCTCCATCCTTACATCTTTTCAGCTAAAATCCTGCAGAATTTGACATCTTAGTGGGACAAAAGGCCACATTCATCAGTAGGATGGGGGAAATGAAAATTTTAATCAATAAATGGCATTTCACTCCAGTCACCCACCTTGTAGTTTTAGCAGATTCAGATGGTGTTTTAAAGGTTGCTGTGCATAGCATTACGATAAAGCAGAAGATAATGGCATTAATTGTTATGGGTAGGAAGCAAAGGAATTCACCACTTGCATTGGGTAGGAAAAATCAAACCACATAATGAGTTCCAGTTCAAAGTTCAGAGTTGCTTGTTTTCTTCTTGAAGAATTCAAACTGTCCTTCCACATAAAAAAGAATCAAATTTAAAATGTTTTTATTCCATATAATTAAAATGTTAAAATAGACATATTTGAAATGGCAAAATGTAGAAGACTACCCAGTCACAGTAAGAACTGTGTCTGTTTACTGCAGACTTTCCTTTGGCACTCTATCAACATGAATTAAGTAACCTGCTGTCAGGAAAATTCCAGAAGGGTTAGATTATATTATATTCATGACACATCCACATTTGTTATAGTAGCTATAACAAAATTGGTGAGTCTTCAGCCACCTTTTCTGATATTATCAAATGATATTAAACAAGTAATAATTTTGTTAAGGTTTAATTTTTATCATATCTTTTAAGTTTCTCATCATATAGCTTTGATATTTAGAATAAGAAACCTGGATAATAAAATGTTTCAAGAATACAGATTCAGTGCTGCATAGATTTTTTTTAGAAAGGTAAAGAAAAGCTATGATATTAAAAAAAAAAGTTTGGTGTGCAAACCAGTACTTAGCATTTTCATCAGTAATTTAAATAAAGATGAGAAAATCATGCTCAGCACAGAGATATATACAAGATTTCCTTTAAACAAATATAATGTGATGTTTTGATATTAGCTCCCATTATATGTTTACTTATATTGTGTTTGGATTTAATTGTGTCACCTCAAAATTCTGTGTTGAAATCTTAACCCCATGTAAAACACAGTGTTGTAAACAGTTTTAACAAAACACAATCAATTAAAATGTGGTCATTCAGATGGACCCTGATTCAATATGACTGGTGTCCTTATAAGAAGGGTTAATTTGAACATGGACACAAATCTAGAGAAGAAGAGATGGAGACACACAGGGGGATGACCATCTATAGGCCAGCAAGAGGGGCCATGAGCAGATCCCTCCCTCGCAGCCCTTGAAGGAATCAATTTGCCAATTCTGATTCTAGAGACTTCTAGTCTCTAGAACTGTGAGGCAATAATTTTGTATTATTTAAGCCACTCAGTCAGTTGTACTTTGTTGGTGGAGACTTAGAAGACTAACATGTCAGGGTTTCTAAACAGGAGTGCTCTGAAGATCAAAAAGAGGGTAGAGAATATAGACATTTAATGTGTAGGTACTCAGAACCTGGTGAAAGGTATTTACAGAAGTGATTGTATCTAATCCTGACAGAATCCTTGAAAAAATGACCTAATGTCCCCATTTTAAACAGGAAGAAATTGATGCATCTCAAAAATGAAAAACTAAACAAAACACCTAAGTTTCATGTCCAGAAATCCAGTGTCCAAGTACCTGTTTTACCCAGTTCCATTCTGCATCCGAGTTGTATGTACCTTAACACAATATTACAATCCATTTATTTTCTCAACAATGTAGATCAGTGTTAAGAAGGATGCAACTGACATTTGGAAACACATTTTAGGAACATGAAAGTTTTAGAAACACAAGTTGCTATATATCTATGTGACCGCTGCTTGCTGCCATAAATTAATTATGCCCTAAGTGTGAAGTAAAAATGATAACCATAGGAACTTTCCTGTTTATCAGGTTATTGTTATGAAAAGGTGATAAATGCAGAAAAAGAATGTTACTATTTCTAAGGAAAATTTATGGGTTTCTATTATTTGGTGAATGCCATCATGCTAAAATTCATATGTTGAACCCCTAACCACCAAAGCGACTGTATTTGGAGTTAGGGCCTTCAGGGAGGTAGGTAATGTTAGAAGAAGCCATAGGATAGGATGTCCTTGTAAGAAAAGAAAGAGACCCCACAAAACTCTCTACATGCAGAGGAAAGGCCATGTGAGAACAGAATGAATGTTCTGGTTTAGATAAAAGGTATCCTCAAAATACTCTTGTTTGAGAGAATGCAAGAGCGTTGAGAGGTGAAATGATCAGATTATGAGAGCCTTGACCTAATCAGTGCATTAATCCATTGATTGGTGTTAAATGGGTGGTACTGTAGGCTGGTAGGGTGTGGCTGGAGGAGGTAGGTCATTGGGAAGGTGCCTTTGGGAATCATATTTTCTTTGTAGTGAGGAGAACTCTCTCTGCTTCCTGGTGGTAGGTTCCCAGTTGCTTTCCTCTGCTGCACACTTCTACCATGATGTTCTACCTCACCTCAGGCTCCCAGGAATGAAGTCGGCCAACGATGGACTGTGATCTCTAAAACTCTGACCCCCAAAATAAACTTTTCCTCTTCTAATTGTTCTTGTCAGGTCTTTTGGTCACAGCAATGAAGAAAACTGACTAAAACCAGGAGCAAGTGATTGCAAACCGGGAGGAAGAGTATCCCCAGGAACCAATCCTGACAGCACTTTGGTCCTAGGTTTCTAGCCTGTAGAATTGTGAGAGAATAAAGTTCTAAGGTTTCCAACACCCATTCTGCAGCATTTCATTATGGCAGCTCTAGAACACGAATGCAGTGTTATTATTGGCCTGTCATAGTTAGAATTGTTCTTTCGATAGCTGTATGTATGTGTCCACCCACACATTCCTTGTTCATCTTTCTCATATGCTCTCTGTAGTGCTTTATCTCTGTCCCTTTTCTCTTTGTCAGTTTTTATTTTCCTCCATCATAAACTGATTGCCTCAAGAAGAAAATACAACATAGAAATTGAGTATGTTCAGCTTTTAAAGTCCAGAACTAAATATTCTGCAAATAGCTGGGGGGATTTTGATACAGGCACCAGATATGGGAAGCTGGTAACAAAAATATTGAGAACAATGTGGGGAATTTTTCAGTGGCCCTGCTTTATTTTAACTCATAGTGGTAGCAGGAATCCATACATGAAAGAAATCCAAGGCATATCAGTAGAAGTTACCAAGGCATTCTTAGAAAGCTCTGCAAAATTCATCATTGGGTTGTTAACAGCACAGTGATTTATATGCATCCATGTTTTATATTGTACCCTGATAAGGTTTCAGACAGCTCCACAAGCTCTGTAAACCTCATAGTGATCACAGTGATTCAAGGAATGGGACTGTGAGCATGTGCTGAGGGTTACCGAAGGAAGTTCCCCACATAGTTCTCAATATTTTTGTTCCGGCTTCCCAAATCTGGTGCCTTGTATCAAAATCCCCCCAACTATTTGCAGAATATTTAGTTCTGGACTTTAAAAGCTGAACATACTCAATGTCTATGTTGTATTCCCTCCTTGAGGCAATCAGTATATGAGGGAGGAAAATAAAAATTGACAAAGAGATAATATCTGGATTCAAATATGCACACAAAAAAGCAAGAAAGTATTGTATGGGCAACCCCACAGATGGCAACTTAAAAAAAAAACAAAAAACATGATTGGAAAAGAGATGAGCACAAACCTTCTTCTCAATCCTTACAGAATCCTGGTATCAAAAATAAAACTTGATCATGTTTTTCTCCCTGACAAAATAGAAGCCACAGACATAGTTGGACACACACACACACACACACACACAACACACTCACACACACACAAACTTATCTGTCTTGCACAGCTGAGTAGATATTCTTACAGATTATGTGTGTAGGAGGTGAGTGGTTTTGTATCAAGTCTTTATTTTTCAAACTGTGATATTACTACATATGAGTTATAATGTTATAATGTTTTATGTCTTCATTTTATTTTTTAATTGCTTTTTTATTTTTACACACTGCATTTTGACTCTTTGTACATAAATGGGGTACATCTTTTCATATATCTGGTTGTGCACAATGTAGATTCATACCATTCATGTAATCATATATGTACATAGGGTAATGATGTCTGTCTCAATCCACCATTTTTCATACCCTCCTCCCCGTTCCCCTCTCATTTCCTTCTTTGTAATCTAAAGTTCCACCATTCTTCTGTCACCCCCAACTCCCCAACCTCATTATATATCACCATCCACTTATCAGGGAAAACATTTGGCCTTTGTTTTTTGGGTTTGGCTTATTTCACTTAGCAAAATATTCTCCAATTCCATCCATTTTTCTGCAAATGCCATAGTATTATTCTTCTTTATGGATGAATAATATTCCATTGTGTATATATACCACAGTTGCTTTATTCATTCATCTGTTGAAGGACATCTAACTATTGTGAATTGAGCTGCTATAAACATTGATATGTGGCTGCATTACTATATTATCTCTGATTTTATGTACAATTCTTTTGCATACATTATCTTACCATTTGGTATTATCATAGCCAATCTCTTCTTAATTCTGTCTGAAAACAATTTAGTTGTTTCTCATTTTAATTTGTCTCCTATGATCTCTTGCCATTCTAATTTATTTCCAGATTCATTTGGCTGAACTACACTTCCAAACATTCTCCTAGACAGAAGTGCGTAGCCTTTAGCTGTGGATTTGCACCTTGCAATATGTTTCATCTGCATCTTATGTTTCTACGTTCAGTACAATTAAGGGTCCTATTGATAGGACCACAAACCAGACATGTCAGGATTTCCTTGCATGGGTTTCTACTTTTGTCTTGGGGGAAGTTGTTCATGCTGATTGAAATGACCATTGCTTATGTTTTTAATTTTTTCCATAGTCCAAGGCCCATTTTCAATATTTTCTTCCTTTTAAAGATTTTTCTGGTTGTCTTGTCCTCTCTATCTGAACTAACAAACACAAGTTTTGGCTTCTTTTTTTCATGCTTCAGGGGTACTTCTCCCACTTTACAGTCATAGACTCTCAATTACTCCCAAGACATTGTCTTTTCCTTACTACTCCTGCCAAATGGTCACACGTGACTAAAACTACCATTTCATGTTGTTGATTTTTTTTTCTTTGCAGATGCATATTATCCCATGGTTAGGGTACTAAATCATGTTTTTGGCTAGTCATCCTTCCATAAAAATTTGTATTTTATTATATAATGTTTTATCTCCTGTTAACATATTCCCAGAACATTTTATTAAATTCTAGTGTTCCTTAATATTTCTAATCCAGTGTTCACTATTACCTATACTACTCTCAAAAGCATAAAGTAATCTGAATCTCAATATCTGGTCTTAGGACAATTTTTGCATTTGGCTGATAAAGAACCTTAGGAAAACTCTTATGTTTATCATTTTTTCTTCATCTTTAAAAATTGGAATTTCATTGTTTATCTCAGAGATTTTGGTGAGCTTATATGATAAGTTTAAAAAGGAAACAGTTTACAACACCAAATGGCATTTCAAACCATTTGTATTACTAGACTGAGAAATGAATAATCATTCAATTACATGTAATTTACCTCATTAACTTAGATGATAAATCTTATTACAGATGTATAAATTTTTATCATGGAGACATTCACTTTTGAACAGCAATATAAATACTGAGTTTTCTTTGAAATATGTATCAAACATCGTATAATATACAGTGCTTTTCTCCTAAACTTTAACATATATATATGTGAGTATATACATATGTATATATATATATTATTATATATATATATATTTTTTTTATATATATGATACTTATATCCAATTATATAAGTATTATTCCACCAAGCATGGAAATAAATAATGTCAAATGGTCATTCCACAAAGAATCTCCATTCTATAAAATAGATAACATCAATAATAAGATTCTATCATATATCATAGCAAATGTTTATTCTTAATAAGTGTCTGTTTCTGCCAGGAAATTATATATCATAAAACTTATGATTCATTGCTTTAATTGGACAAGAGTACTTTATAATGCTTCATAATGTCAAACAAAAGCACAGAGAATAACTTGATAAATATCATGAGCTTCATAGGCAAACACCAACATCTTCCTGGATTTCCTTAGCTTCTCATTCTACTTTCTACAACACTTTCTCTCAGTCACCTCTCCCATTTGATAGGTTATCCATGCTACCCATTGAGACCTTTTGTGGCTGCCAAGCCATGCATAGATTCTTTAAGCAGGTACATGTTGCTTTTAATGGTCTTTCTTAGTCTTGAAACTTGTTCAAACTCAGTTCACCTACCTCATTTAAATTTGTATTGGTTTTGTTGATTTTTTATATGACCTCCAGGAAAATCTCCTCTATGTCCTTGGAGTTAATGTCCAGCACTATTTATCCACCTAGGAATAATATATTTCCTTTGAATAAAATAAAGAAGGACCCACTAATGAATGTTTTGAGAAATATTCTGATCAAATCTTACAACTTCAGTTTGGAACACATTGAGTCCAGAGAAATGGAATAACTTCTTATCTAGCTCTCCTGGAAATGAAATTCTATGCCTAACATAGAATACCCAGATACATTATTTTCCATGGTAGGACACGTGTGACGTGAAAGACAATTAAGCATAATCTTTAGGCATACCATTTATAAAATTTTCATTTTAGATTAAAAATACAATAAAATTAGTTAATAATATTTACACAATTTAGTAAGTTTTGAAAAATGTATAGAGTCACACAACTATCTCCACAATTATGTATAGAACATTTCCATCAAGTTAAAATGTCATCTACAGTTTCTCTGTTGTCATATCTCTCCTTCAACATGTGACCCCTCCTATTTCATGCCCTAGAGTTTTGCCTTTCTCTGAACTTCAAAAATTTAATCGAACAGCAACGACTCTTTTATCTGACTTATTTCACTGGTCCTAATGCTGTTGAGAATTATCTATTATGTTGCATGCATCAGTAGTTGTCCAAATCAGTTTATGCAACTATATCAAATCATTGCGGACTGGGCAGCTTAAACAATAGCAACTTATTTCTCACAGTTCTGGAGGTATAGTCTGAGATCTAGGTATCCATGTGGTTGAGTTTTGATCTGTTTGGCAGATGGCCATTTTCTTGCTGTGTTTTCACATGGGGAATAGCAGGGAGAGAGGAATCAAGATTTCTTTGGTCTCTGATTTCAAGGGTACTAATCCCATCATGAGAGTTTCACCCTCCTCTTCTAAATACCTCTTAAAGGTCTTAGAGGCCCCTCTCCAGATACCATCACCTTGAAATTGATTGTTTCAACACATGCATTTGAAAAAACAAACCATGTAGTTCATAACAGTAGTTCACTCTTTTGTTGTTGCTGAGAAAACTCGGCTGACTGGAAAAATCACAGTCTTTTCATCCATTCATCAGGGCATGGACATTTTGTTTGTTCCAGAGTTTTGATATTGCAAATATTTTATTCATATTGCCATCTGTCTAAAATAAATGTTTATATGTACAAGTTCTCTTTTGGTTAAATTCCTATCAGTTGGATGACTACCTTTAATTTGTTATGTTTTAACATTGTAAGATATGACCAAACAGCTCCACAGTGACTACACCTCTACAGGAATAGTTGATCAAATGCTCACTAAATCTTGGTGAAGCCATTCTGTTTAGTTTTAGTGATTGCAGTATGTGTACAGTATGCTTTGATTTCCATATCCCTAAAGATTAATAATGTTAAACAATCATAAAGACTTTTTATGTAGGTCTATTTTAAATGTGTTGCTTGTTATAACATCACTGACTTCCATTCTTTATAAAGTCACCCCTTTCTCATGCACACTCATACACACACCCCATATTCATATATTTTCTCCTAGCACAATTAATCTATTAATTCCCTCATAGTATCTTTTGGTAAGTAAGAAGTCTTTAATTTATACCAAACCAGGGTATCATCTTTTCCTCTTATTTTATCTTTGTGTTATATTTAAGTTATAACGCCTAGTCTACAGATATAAAAGTTTTTTCCTTACTTGTGAAAGATTGTTTCGTATTTTTATCTTTTATGTTTAGTTATAAGAATCAATTTAAATTTCTTTTGTACATCACATGAATAAAAATGAGGTCCTTTACTGACATATGGATATCTAATTATATCAGCACTCTTTTAAAAGAGACTCTTTCCTTCTTGAATTATTGACTTCACATAAAGACAATTGAACATTAACGAGTGGGTTAGTTTCTGAAATCTTTTCTAATCTTTTATATGTATGTTTATATTTAAGAAAATACTGTCCTGTCTTGATAACTTTAAAATTATAATCTATCTAACAACAAGGTAGTTTAGGACTTCTAACTTTATTCTGCTTGTCTAGATTCTTTGAATTTATGTATTCATTTTTTAAATCAGTGTGTAATTTAATAATCCATAATAAATGCCTATATGATTGTACTTGGGAAGGTTTATTCTACATATTAAGTTGCTAAAACTTGATATGATACATTCTTTTCAGGAGTATGAACTTGATTAATTTATCAGTTTAGTACTTTATCTGTTTAGGTTTTCATTAATTTTCTCAGCAAACTTTTATGGCTTTCCTCAAACAGTACTTAAGCCTATTTTCTTAAAAGTTATACCTAAATATTTTATATTTCTGAGAATTCCATAGAATATCTTTTAATTTGTTCCAATTTTAAGTGTAAAAATTCAAATGATTTATCTTATTGCCTTGCTGAATTCATCATTATTTCTAACAATTCCTTTATAAACTTCAAATGCATTTCATGAATTCAACAATCATATAAATTTCATTTTCTTTGAAAAACTATTTTGAATATTCCATGGTTTACTTGGATTGGATAGGCCCTTCAGTTAAAAAATGTTGACTAACTTGAATAACTGGGTGAAAAATTTTATCACAATGATATGGGTCTTGAAAATCAGAATTGGGTCCTTGTTCCTAAGTGTTGAAGATTAAACACCCAAGAAATGCTGAGGCAAGAGCAGAAAGTAAATTTTATTTAAGGGACAGGAGAGATTGAGAGAGAAAGGAGAGGGAGAGGGAGAGGGAGAGGGAGAGGGAGAGGGAGAGGGAGAGAGAGAGAGAGAGAGAGAGAGAGAGAAAGAGAAGGAGAGAGAGAAACTCCTCCAGAGAGGAGCTGGGACCCAAAGTTGGTGGCCATGGGCATAGGGGTGTCTCATCCCTTTATTGACTTTAGGTTTCCTTGCTTCTCATGTATACATGACCAAAAGAGAGGAGATCCATCCAGGGATGATGTGTTGTGTTGGAAAGTGCAATCCTTCCCCTCTCCTGGAGGCTGTGAGCAACCCATTGATGGTGAAGTGCTATCTACCCATTTCCTTTCCTTTGATAATCAGCTCCCTGACATATGCCTTTGTCTCAAAATCTTGTTCATATCTTTTGGTTTGATGCTACAGACTCTCTCTTTTGCTTCCTTGATATGTTGAATTCAATTGTTTGACTTTCAAGCAAGTTAAACTTAACCTTGCTTTCCTGAGGTAAAGTACTATTAACTCCTCTACATTGTGAGCATTAATACATTGCCAGTTTCAATTTGCTAGACTTCACAAAGGATTTGTGAATCTATGTTCACAGGGAATAATTAGGAGCAATTTTTATTTGTTTGTTTTTTTCTCATGAGGTTTTTCTGTTTGTAATAGCTTACTCTATCAGAGGCATATTATAATGCTGTCTTTATAAGTAGATTTGGGAAATGGCTTCTATTCATCTATTTTCTGGAAGAATTTTTACTGAAATATTAGTCTTTTTTGGTGAGATTCATGTTTAAATCGTACATGTCTGCACATTTCTTTATGAAAAGGACTTCAGCTATAAATTTAAGTTATTTGATTAAAATAGATGTATTTCAATTTGTTTTTGATTTGGTTCCTTTCTTATAAACTATAAGATTTCACATTTCTATTTCATAAATATCTATCAAGGAGGATGTGACCCTTCAAAGTGTGTACATATTTTTATTCTTCCCCCACCCCCCAAGATGAAGTTCTTCTGCCATACATGAGCAATCAGGTTTCTTCATCAGGGTGGAGTACACTGTTCTGAAGTAGAACTCTTGCTTTTGAAGGAGGCTCAGAAAGACAGTGACTGTTAAGAGTTCAAAATGCAATTTCTCTGAAAACTGATAAAATCTATAAGTAGTGTTTATGTCTTCAAGCTAAATTTTATCAAAACTGTTATACATATATTATTCCATTGCTTGGTAGGTACTTTTTATCACTGCATTTTCTTTATTTTTTTCTTCCTGGGAATTATCTTTTATTTTAACATATAATTGTAACTTTTTATAGCATCCAATTGATAGAAATATTTGGCCATTTTGTCCTTTTCTATCTAATCTCTCATGTCAAGATTTATTCCAATTCAAAACTACTATCTATGATCCTTTTCCAGAATTTTAGTGTGTATTCCATCAAATACCAGTTAGAGATTTCGACATTAATAGAGCAGTTCTTCATAAAAGGTCATTTTACCCCTTTCTGTGAGATCATAATGCTAACCAAATCCTGTGCTTTAGCCAGCATTTCAATTCATGTCATGTAATTCGTGACATAGTTCATGTAGTCAGATATTTTTTTCCCATCTATTTCTTTTCTAGTCTTAAATTTTGAATATTGATGAAAAGAAAAACAGTATCCAAGTTCTTCCTAAGAAATAAATTCACTGAATCTATTTTTCAGCTTAAGGAGTTCTGAAGCATCAATCTGTGCATTCATCTCAGCTCACCTCACTAACACTCAAGGGAACTGTTGATTCACACCAAAGCATCAACCACATCTCTGATATAAACTCATTTTCTAGCATCACTCACTACTATCCATATCTGGGATCTTCCCAGGAATATTTTAATGCTTCTCAGCAAGGAGTCTTTAATCACCATTCTATATATTCATTGTCACTGAAAGTTCTTTAGTGTATATTTGAAAATACCTCTGATATTTAATTTGGTTTGGCTATGTTTTTTCATCAGTTTTTCCTGATTATGTTGTAATATATTGACGGTTACTTAACTGTAAAATTTTTTAATTTATGGTATATGTGCAAATTTAAATTATACCACTGGTTTCTGTTTCCTTCTGTTGTCATGTTTTCCTTCAAAATATTTGAATTTTTACTCATAAGAGGAATTCCTTTAAATCATTGCCACTTGGAATATCCTTGTTGTACTTAGTTGTTAAAGCTATGCTGGCCCTAAAACATGGCTTAGAAATGTTCTTTCTTTTTCTTTCATCTGGATGACTTTGATCATGTCATTTTTTTCACTCAGAAGTATGGAAAATTTCAAAAGTAGAAGATATCGGTTCTGAAGTTATTTGAAGGCTTTAAATTGTGGGTGAAGTTTGTGTAGAAGACATGTAGGTTTTGGAAAGACAGATATGTGTGTGAGAGCATTATTGCAAGTATTGTCCATTTCATGCACATTTTCAAATGTTTGACAAGCAGTCCTTTCAAATAGCCCATATTCTCAACTGATTTACTACCTTTGCAAACCTTCCTTGGTGGGTACTATTATTCAAAATGCACCATCCATCATTCCACAAGAATACCAAAGGTCTCTTCTGATTTTCAACTTCTCATTTGTTATTTCTGTTCAACTTCCCAGAATTGTCACAGATACTTTAGACTTCCAGATGCACTGAAGAGACAAGATTGCTTAAAACTAGCAAGTCCATTGCGACAGTACCCAAGTTTGGATTATTCTCCACACTTTTCTCTGGGATCTTGGTCTTATTAATTCTTTTGGCTTTTGTAGATCCCTCATGATTTTTAACATATACTTTTCCTCTCAAGATACATACAGTTTTCCTCTGTTTTTGGTTGCCATCAACTCGTGTGGTGGCCCCAAATAAACTAGCCCTCTGTTATAGTCTTGCATCCTTTTCTGTGGGGAGAGTATTTGAACAATGGTCTCAACTGCTCCCATTTGAATTCTTCACTGGAGAGGTGCTGAAGTCGTACCTCTGATGGTTGTTTCAACCAATGATTGAGTGTGTCAGTGATGCTGAGGAAGGCTGGTTCCTGGGAGATATGGGAATCACTTGATAGGGGAGTTTGGCTGAAGGACTACCCATTGAACTTGCCAAATTTTCTCACTGTTGTATATCACTTTAAAAATATCTCTCCTTTCCTCTCTGTCAGAGAGTTCAGATCTGCACTGCAGTCTCAGAACTTTCCCAACTTCTTTATGCTCTCTGGAGCAGAACATCTGGTGCCAGTGGTTAATCCCAGGACAGGATTCCAGACATTTCTGCCCATTGTATATTGGTACTGGAGTCACCAATGGAAACGCAACACAGTCAAGCCCTGAATAAAGCATGTTTTACTCACAGAGAAAAGAGACGGCAAGATCATCTTCAATAAAGTACTGTGGTCCCTCATGCTGACGGGTCTCCCAGGCAGGCTGCTGAGGCAGGGCAATTGTTCTACATGAACCTCTGTCCTGCTGAAGCAGAAGGACCCTGACCTTTCTCTGAAATATGGAAAGCTGGGGGCATGCCTGAGGGCCATTGATTTACAAGCTTCAGCAGAATAAAGGAACATACATTGAGCTTGAAACAGAAAAAGATATTCCCATACAAAGTGATCAGCCTAACAGAGACTGTGAAGAATCTTTCTTGATAAGGAAGTGTCACAGGCCCAAGGTCTATTCTTACGCCATCAGGTGAGGGACTGAAAGACTGCAGGAATAAGCTACTTTTCCTAACAGACCCACTTCCCTGTAGAGAAATTTCTGTCAAGGCATTCACCCTCAGTAGTTGCCTTATTCCTGTAGAAGGTGTAACGCTTCCTTGATGTCTGCTAACTCACTGACCCAACCAACACAAGTAATATTATGGGGTAGGGGTGGGGCGTGGAGTCTGATAAAATTGGTAATAAAACAGAAATTTATGACTGGTATACTCTAGATTATAAAGATTTTAGAAAATATTTCATTTTTTTCTTGTTAGTGCTTCTTGTGGAATGTTTGCATAAATACTGGAGGAGTTCCTAGTAATATTTAATTCTGACCTAGAATTATTTGTTAAGTAGTATGTAAAAAATAAAGGAAGTTAGCTGGGCAAAGTGGCACGTACCTGTAATTCCAGCGACTTGGAAGGCAAAGTCAGGATGATCTCAAGTTCAAAGCCAGCCTCAGCTCCTTAGTGAGGCTCTGAGCAACCCATAAGATCCTGTCACAAAAAATAATTTAAAAAGAGCTGGGGATGCGGCTCAGTGGTTAAACACTTCTGGGTTCAATCCCCAACACCAAAAATTTTTAAAAGGGCTATTAATGACTAATAATTAATTATTAATATATTTACTGAGCAATATCAATTCTTCATTCTTCCTAATTTTATGTTTCATTTTTGAATCAGCCTCTTGAAGCTTAATTCACTCAAATAGAATTCAAAGAAAAAGAATTAAAGAAAGCAAAGATAAAGCAGTATCTGGAATAGGAATTTTGGCTATAAATAGCATCAACTCTGGAGTTTGGAATAGATAAGTAAAAACAATATTTAAATGTGGCAAGAAAGGTAAATATAAAATAAACATATCCAAAAATGAAACTGAAGCTTTTTAATTCAACATAGTTTTTGGCTGACTTTGAGTAGGTAGGGTAGTCAGATAGTCAATAGACAAACAATTATGGTAATGGGTCCTCTTTTTTAAATGATATGCAAAATACAGGCTGCTCCATAGACATAGATTGCCCTCTAGAAGCATTTCAAACATTCCAGCCAAATTCTGTGTCCCAGAGAGGTGGGACCTGAGTACAGGTTACAGAAAACTTCAAACTCAATGACAAAAAGGGTTGTTATGTTTGGATGTAAAATGTCCCCTAAAAGCTCATGTGTGAGACAATCAAAGAAAATTGGAGATGTGATTGTATTATGGGAATGCTAATCTAATCAGTGAGTTAATGCCCTGATGTGAATTGACTGAATGGTCACTGAAGGTGGGGAGGGTGTGGCTGTAGCAGGTCCCTGGGGGTGTGGTCTTGGGATACAAATTTTGTATCTGGCAAGTGGAGCCTCTCTCTCAGTTCTTGAGCATCACCTGGGTTGCTTCCCCCTGCCACACTGTTCTGCCGTGATGTCTACATTTCCTCCAGCCCTGAGGAATGGAGCTAGTGGCCTATGGACTCAGACCTCTGAAACCATGAACCCACAAATAAATTTTGTCTCCTCTACACTTGTTCTGGTTGGGTCTTTTCAATGCAGCAGAGAAAAAGTTGACTAAAGCAAAGACACAACAGATCAAAATCGTGTACCTGATCAATAACCTACAGATCAAAATCGTGTACCTGATCAATAACCTTAGCATTTCCCCAATAACTGATTAGCCTGAATATTGAGCAAAAACCCCACCCAGCAGTCACAAGAACCTTAGACTAATGCACTTTCTTTCTCTGCAACCGGCTATTGGGACCCCTCTCACCAGGGGAGCTCTGTTTTTTCTCACCTGAGTAAATGTTACTCTTTCACACTCACTCGCCATTGTCTGTGATTTCATTCAATTTAATGTGAGTTCCAGGACAAGAACCCAGAAAGGAATTCCTTGTGGAGCTGCTGCTGATCTGTGACACTTGCTGACTTTGCCTGCTGTGGATCTGAGAGAGCTGTAACACAAACAGGCCCTGCCTGCCGTGATTTCAACAGCAGGAAATCTGGTTTCTTCTTCAAAGTACCAGGAGTTCTTTGAAACTATTCAGGGTGTTTTAATGAATGGAATTAGAGAGGATGCATTTAAAGTATTAACTATTCTTATTGATCTCTGTCTTCCATATTGTCTCAGGTGCCCCTGTTTTATTGCAAGGAAATATTCTTAGATTGACTTTTTGATGCTGTCATAAAAAGTTTTTTGCAATTACATAATACACAGAAAGATTTACTAGGTTAACTAGATTTATTTCTTGCCTACAGTCTTTTCACAGAGGAAAATTAAAATCTGATAATTGTGAAATCACATCATCTTCAATATAAGCTTTAAGGACATTCCCATTAGTTTTGGACAGTTTACGTGTCCAGTATTTTGCTAGGAAATAGAAAGCAATTATAAACAAGACCAGCCCATCAGTTAGCACTGCATAAAAGACATTGTACAGTTCTCTGCTGGTCTCTTTGGAAAAATCAATTCAGAAAAAAAGTCACTAACTACACATGTACCCAACATTTTTCTTGTAAATAGATATTGTATTATGACAAGTCATGCTTTCTAACTTTTCACATTACACAGTGCATTGAACTGCACTCCAAGTGTTTGTTCAACACTGAAACAGATCCATCAGTGTTTGTAAGCAAGTGGTGATAATCTATTTTCTGAGAACAGTGAAACAATGTGATACTTAAAATTCACAATGCAATGAATTTGAAATGCTGATTGAGTTTCCAGGTTTGTCTTAATGATAGTCCAGACATTCATTCTGGAATATCACTTACTTCTGCTTCTCAAATGACTGATGTAAAAATCTACTTTTCTACACAAATAAAAAGTATTCTTCTTTTCTTGAGCTCAGTACATGGCTTTTCAAATCTGCAGATGTAATTCTACATCTTTGTTGTTTCATTTCCTTAATTTGTGTTTCCTTATGAATGAAATATTTCTGCTTGCATTATAGATCAACATTAATACTTTTTATTCTGAGTAACTTCCATTATCAACCTTTTTCATTCTGTATATGAAGCTGTACCTTGTATGTAGCTGTTACCTAAGAGCATCTTCCCCAAATGTTGGATTTCTGTCTACTTAGCAAAATTAAGTTTTTTTTTTAAGTATGAAAAACTCATTTTAAGGAGAGAGTTAAACATCTGGTGAAGTATAGGCTTAGCATTTTGATCCATGTCCACAAGAGATTGTTTTTCCACAAGCTAAACACCAAATCTTTATAAAAAATTGTTATTTTAGATGACTGAATAGTTAGACTTTGCTATAACCATTAGTGCTATTTTTATTTATTTTTAAAATTTTCTTCATTTGCTTTCTATTTATTCAAATAGATTTGTAATTTTTTACAAATGCAAAATTATATATGATATTTTCAAACTTCTGATATTGAGACAATACCATGCATTTAGAGGATTTAAAAATATGTGCAGGGAATCTCCATATACCTGAACCCAATTTGACTTGGCTATTAGCATCTTGCATATACATCCATAGGACAATTATCAAAATCAAGATGCTTCCCTTAGCACAATATTATAAACTTCATGAGAGAATTCATTTATATTTCACTAGTTTTTCCCATTAAATGCTATTATGTATTAGGATTTCATCTAGAATCCCACCTTGCATTTAATTTCCCTATTTTCTTAGTTTCTTAATAGTTGGATGTTTTCTTGCTGACTTTTTAAAGTCTTGTTTTTCCCATGGAACTTCCCAAATTTTTAGAAGAGATGTTTTAAGACTGTGTCAATACCGTTCCTACTTAAATATTCAATGTCTATATTTTTATTCCTAAGGGGATCTTGCTTGTAGCAACTATTCTAATGGCACTTTTCTATCTCATTTTACTTTTATGACCCCAAATTGTTTTCTAATGAAGAATTGTCACTTCAATTCCATGACCTTTTGCATACAGTTTCTTGTTTGCACATGTGTACACTCCTATTTAGGGTTTTTCATGTTCATTGTGATGACTTCTTGTTGTTGTTAGCATTACTTTGTTATGCGGCATCATAGAATTTTACAGGATGACCTTGCATTTTTGTGTAACATCTCTGGAATCAATTAGTTTTAAGGACTCTGAATCCTTTCACTGCAGAATGGTTTTCAGGAACCAGCATCCGGCAAATAGGTGTGCTCTTTGCTACTGACATGTTATTGTTTCTAGTTTCTTAGAAGACAGAGCTAGGAAAAGTATGCATGTATATAAGCTCCTGAAAACACACATGGATTTATGTACTTTGATCTGTATGAGTACATGTAGTGTGAGATGTTTATATTATATAAAGTATACAATAAAATTTGCTCATCATGATATTTTTGACCAAAATTCAATAATTTTTTCTAACATCCCCCATTTGCTGAATTTTTTTTCTAATGAACAGTATTTTTTATTTTCTAAACTATATTCAATTTTCATTTCATAAATAGAACATAAATAGCATAGATTCAGAATTACTAATACATAGTCTTCTGTGAGAAAATAAAGTACCAAATGAAGTGCAATGTGCATTTAAAGTTCTTTTTGTCTTTAGCCATGAAAATTCAGTGGAAAAGCTGTTTTCAAATTTACTTAATTCAGCTCCTTTCTTACCCATAATTATATGATTCATTTGTAATACAGTTAGATTTATTTTTCATGGTCCACATTTTCTCTTTTCTTCCATATCCTGATGGCTTATATTTTAATTTTCAAGTAATTTGCACTTTGTGGTATGCAGTTCTACAGATTTTGAAATGCAATTAGTTGTATATCCACAACTACAATTCCCTATGAAACCTAATATTATCCCCCAAATTATACCCCATGCTCCTTTATAATAAAACCACTTCATCTTTCCCTTAAATCCTGGCAAAGATTGATCTTTCTTTAGTCCCTACAGTTCTGTTTTTCCAAGAGTTTCATAAACAGGAATCATATAATAGAAGTATTTTGGGTCTAGCTTCTTTCTTTTAAGAAAAAAAAATTATGATTCATCCCTGATATTGCTACAATTGACACACATTGATCCTTTATATTGCTGAGCAGTATTACATTGCATGCATATGCCAGGGTTTGATAGATCCATTGCACTGATGTTCTCCGATCATTTTGGTTACATGATTTTGTGGATGTGTCATTAACTTCAAGAGATTTGTGGGGTTTTTTTCTTTAAATACCTCTTTTGCTCCATTCTTTTTCTCCTGATAACTTCTCCTTTCAGGACTCAATTGCACATTTATTAAATGAATTGACAATGTTCCATGGCTTGTATGATCTCTTCTGGAACTCTTTTTTCACTTGTTTTTCTCTTTGTTTCTGTTTGAATGATTTCTATTGATGTGTCTTCCCATTCACTGAAACTTTCATAAATTTCATACAGTCTACAGCTAAGCAAATCCAAAGCATTCTCAGTTCTCTTACATTATTTATTGCTTCTGCCATTTCATTCTTCCTCATATTTGCCATCTTTCTGTCAAAACTATCCATGTGGGAGCACATATAATCCAATATGTCCAATAAAAATTAACATACTAAAACAATTGTTATTTTATTTTATTATTACTTTTGTAGTACTGGGGATTAAACCCAGCATCTGAGCAAACATTCCACCACTGAGCTACATTTCCAACCCTAAGAGTAGCTTTTTAAATTGTCAAATACTTTCCATATCTTTAGCCTACATTAGTATTGCTTTGTATCTTTGGATTTATTTGTCTTCATATTTTCTATATCTTACAATTTTCTTGAATGCAGACATTCTGTTTATGGGAATAGGTTTGAGTCAAATAGGTTTTATACCTGTATATGAGTTTACCATTTATTCTAATACACATCTATCATGCGTATTTGAGTTAACCTAGGTAATGATTGCACTAGGGTTAATGGTGGTGGTTTTGGCCTCAGTTGTAACAATGCTGGTAGTGAAGTAAGTTCTTGAAAATATAAAATATTTGCATGCCAAGTTTCTTACTGATAAAATTAAAATATATGAAATCATTTTTAATGGCCAGAATATCAGTCACATTATTTTGTTAAGTTTTTAAATGTCATTTCAAATAAACAACTGGATATTTTCCATATGTACACCATGGTATAAGTTTGTGCTTCCATATCTACAATAATGCACTTATTAAGATTTAGGCTTACATTTTCTTAAGAGAAATAAATGAGTTGCAATTTCTTGCAAATCAAGAACAATTACAAAATTAAGTAAGAATATACATCATAAACCAACACATATAATTTGTAAATCTCACTTTGAAATGCTTGTGCTAAACATAGTAGTATAAATATTTATAAAAGCTGTTATGTTGACTAGTATTATACTTGGATCTTAAATGTTCCCAGAGGAAACACTGTGTGGAAAGATTGGTCCCAATGCAACAGTGTAAAAAGGTAGAATTTTGGGAAAGTGATTGAATAATAAAGACTTTAATTTCATCAATGTTTTTATTCATTGATAGGTAAATAATCTTTCTTTTTTTTTGGTAAATTTTTCACCTTTTAGTTTTCAACTAAATCCCCCATGTTTACTTAGCTGTTTATTGTGTTTTCCCATATTATCTGTCATCTTTTTAAAATGAGCATCACATACTTTTTGAAAGATAATTGCCATTGAACCTCATATGTATAAGTTGACATTAACACATAACTCCAAAGTGTATTGTGAAATTATACAATTGAAATGATTCAAAGTGGCTAGCAAGTGTTTGTCACACAGAGGGGCTCAGCCTCCCTAATGTCAAACCATAACTGGGTTTACATAGGACAAAGTATCAAAATAAGATATCTTTTAAAATATTCAAGTGTTTTGGTACTGGGAATTGAACCCAAGTCCACTTTACTACTGAACTACATCCTGTTCTTTTTATTTTCTTGAATCAGCATCTTGCCAAGTTGCTTAGGGGTCTTCTTTAATTTGCTGAGGCTGGCCTTGAACTTGGGATCCTCCGGCTTCAGTCTCCCTAGTTGTTGGGATTACAGGTGTGTGCCACTATGCCTGGCAAGATAAGGTGTTTTAATTAGCACCAACACAATATAAAACAATAAAATGTACTGATAAAGTAACAAAAGTTCTGCATTCTGATAACATAGGTTCAAGTCTGATAACATAGGTTCTTTGTCATAAGCTAGACTTGTTTTGCTTTTTTTGATTCATTGTACACAAATGGAGTACAGCTGTTGTTTCTCTGGTTGTACACAAAGTAGAGTCACACCATCTGTGCATTCATACATGTATACAGGGCAATGATGTCTTTCTCATTCTATTATTATTCTTATCCCCCACCCTGACCGTACCCCTCCCTTCCCTCTATGCAATCTATCCTTCCTCCATTCTTGCCTCCCTTCCACCCTGCATTATGCATCATCATTCACTTTTCAGAGAGATCACTTAGCCTTTGGATTTTTGGGATTGGCTAATCTCACTTAGCACGACAGTCTCCAACATCATCTATTTACCTGCAAATGCCATAATTTTATTCTTCTTTATGGCTGAGTAATATTCCATTGTGTATATATACCACAGCTTCTTTATCCATTCATCTATAGATTAATAATCTTATTGCATTGTTGGGACATGGTAGAAACTGTAAGAAGTGGGACTTAGTTCAAGGAAATAGATCACTGGGGACATGATCTGAAAGAGTATATTTTATTCTTGACCCCGTTTGCTCTTTCTTCCTGCTTCCTGGCATCCCTGAGGTAAGCAGCTGTGATTGATTCTCCACACATGTCAGTCATGATTATCTGCCACACCACAGGCCCAGACACATGGAGCCAAGTGACCATGAGCTGAAACCTCTGAAACAATGAACCAGAACAAACCTTTCTTCTTTAGGTTGATTTTGCCATGTATTTTGTCACAGCAGTGAAAAGGTGGCCAATAGAATAAATAACTGCATTTGATATGTCTATGAATAGTATTTGGACAAATACAATCTGTGCTTATACCAAATATCTTAATTTGGAATTAGGACATTCCACAACAAATTTTGTGAGAATATAAGCAAAAGAAAAAATGTCATTTTGAGAAAAAAATTAAATGGTGGAAAAATTTAAAATTGGCACAAATATATATTTGCCTGAAATTATAACTTTAGTCTTCACCAAGGTGAATTGAATTTGCAGTTTCAGGATTAACACACAGAAATGAAATGAGGAAGAATGTTTTAAGAAATATATATATTTAGAAATAGTTCAGAATAATTTAGAAACATTCTGTATAATGTAATTTGCATAAAATTATTTTCAGCAACTATAGTTTAAGCAAAATTAGGATTGACAATCACCTATAATTTTCTGTTTTGCCTTATCAACTAAAACTATTTTATTAACCTTAATTTTGCTTTGTACTCTATATGAAGTAAAATTATTATATAATACAATACATGATTTTTACATGGAGTAGCTCTTGCACTTGATTAGCTTTTTATAAAGAGAAAAAGTCTATCAGTTTTAACTTCTGGGCCATACTCCAATTATATAAAATTTACAATTTTATTATTCCAGAACTCATTATTTTAATATTTTATATGCATTTCCTTGCTTTTTCCAATGGCAGAGGGTAAATTTTCATCAATTTAGTTATATTGTTTTTTACATATGATAGTAATGCACATAACCAATCATGTTAGACTGGAGATTGAGCTGTCAGGTACAAAATATGTTTCAAGATTGAAAAAAGAATTATAAATGAAAATAGATTTATATTGATATCATGCTTTGTGAAGAACTTGTGGAATAATTCTGAAATTGTCAAGAATGACTATGAATGGAATATATTATATCTTGTATGTAAGTTGTAATACAACACAAGATATGAAATGGAAGAATGAATAAATAGGATTTTTGTTGTCATATCACATTTTGTTTATGAAGCAAGGAATTATAAAGAATAAGGTAATACATTTCTTTGGTAGCATAAATCTTTAAAACAGTTTGTGATTCATCCTATGAAATTGGATATCCCTATATATTAAGTTACTATTTCTTTTAAAGATTTGCAAAAACTGCTTTTCTCTTTCTTCAAATACTACTGCATAAGAAATAATTTATTTGAAGTTGTAAGAGTAAATTAATCTCTATTGATGCCAATTGGGTGTCAAGAATTTTGAATAATTTTTTTTTATCTTTCCACAAATTAGTACCATTGCTACTCTATCTTAGGAATAGAAAAACTACCTATCATGTTTTGGAAATCACAATCTTTCATGTTTGATTTTTCTTCATCTTCCACATCTCCATATCCAACCCATTCTAAACATTATTGACTTTTTTCTTGAATCACGTCACCTATGCATGATTCCTGTCATTGAGATGTGTTAACAACAGAAATTATTTTTTAATCATTTCTGTATTCCCAGAATTTAATATCATGTTCAAGATAGTGAAATGTTATATATATATATATTACATAATATATATAGTTAGATATAAAATAGATATAGAAATTAAATCTGGCTATAATTATGCTGCATTATATACCATCACAAAAATATTGACTTAAAACTAGGTGCTTATTTAACTCATGAGCATGACCTTCTGAGTAGAATAATGTTATGTGGAAGTGATGTGCTTGTGGAATGAGACAATCTTTTAGAATGTCTAAGTCCTCTGAGTGTGATCAGTTCTACTTTAAGGCAACAGATGGTATCTAGTATGGATAAAGATGGCAATAATTACTGAAAAATTCACAACAGCAAGTAGCAGTCTCCTCTTAAATTATAAATTCTCAACCTTATTCAGGCATGTATCATATAGGGAAAGAAACCTGCAAATTGAACTTTTTCAATTATAGAAGGTCTGGTTAAGTTGAATCATGATAGCACTTTCTTTCCTTTTCCAAATTATTTTTGGAATAACAAAATGACAAATTTAAGAAAGAAAGAATGAAATAACTATAAAATGTAAATGAGTGTCATCAATGACAAATTCCTGAGTACGAGATTGCAGGTAGGACAGGATGAAGAGAGAATGTGGGAGACGAGTATCTTTTGCCCTGATAGAATTACTGTTAATATCACGTATATATTTATATCTGGTATGAAGTCAAATGAATGGTATGACTATGGGATTGAATAATATGGAGCACAAATGTGACTATGCCACTGTGTCTGAGTCATTAGAGTGATACATTTGTGCACATTTCTGATAATCTGTATAGCTGAGTATCTACCTATTCCATTTGCAAAGAATATCAATAGAGAGTGGTCATCTCCATTTCTAAACTACCATGGTCTTTCCAATGTAAGAGGGCTATTTATGAATGATGTGCCATCAGAGTGAAATTTAATACAAATTTATAGAAAAAGAAAATTTTCAGGTGGTATGCAAGGGGATGGAAGATTACTGCAGAAGACTGCATGGCAGAGGGCGCTTGGGTATGGGAAAGGCCTGGGTTTCATTCCCATCCTCTCTATTTTCAATGTAGTCATCCTGAAACTATATTTGATTACAAGACTCTCTGTCATGTGATAATTGTACAGGTAAAAAGACATAGCATGTAGCATTCTAAGGAAAGGTCAGTTGTTTACTTGAAGAGAAATTAGACAATCACAATTACATTTGAGGAGTTACCTAAAGCATTTAAGCACATCATGAAATAGGATTTAAATATTAATTCTTAAACATAAAGCACATTTTGCTGTTTTAAACCAGTTAATCTGCCACAAAAATATTTGGTATATTCACAGAATTGTCTACATTTCTAAAAAGAGATCATTTGTCAGGAAATGAGTCATGTGAATATTTTTAAAAATATTTTTATTTTTAAATAAAATATTTAAGTAAAATATTTTAAAATAAGTGCTTATTACATGTATTAAGTATTAGGAGACATTTCCTATTATCAGACTATGATACAAAACAACTACTTTAAAATAATTATTCACAATCAATTTTTCTACTTATGTCCCAATTTACTACTATAATAATAATATATTTTTATCTTCCTTTATTTAACATAAAAACAACTCTTTAAGATTCTATTTTATTTTCACTTAAACTCTAGTATATATTTGGAAATATATTAGAGAAAACTAAATTCATTTTTTTCTTCTTTTTAAAGTTTTATTTTTTATACATGTACTTAAAGGACAATTTTTAGAAGAGATTGGGATTGTGGCAAGCAAAATTAAAAAGCTTCCTCAAACCTTTTCTTTTGTAATCTCACTTATATGCCTAAAGGCCTTATGTGATTTCTTTCTTAGACAAGTGATGGTAAAAGGAAGCATCTCAGAAATGATGGTGCTTTATATTACAATAAACCTCCTTTTAAAATTACTCATTTGAAGATTAGAAATATGACTTACTCTAAAAGTGGCTTAAACTAAAATTTTATCTGCTTAATACTTATTCCCAATTTAATTTCATGCATTTCTAAAATATTAAGAATTACATTAACAAACACATTTTTCTATTAGTCACCTCTTCCCCTGCAGTTCTGAAAATACTCTGCTGACATACTATTAGGGGACAGCCTGATAACAGAAGGTTGAACAGATGGCCGTTTCCAATTTTATTTTTCCAGAAAATAAAAGGGCTTTCATTGCGGCTAACATTTAAAGTTGATTCAAGAATATACCTACAAATATAGACTAAGGTAAAGAAGAAAGGCATGCTCAAGAATCTTTGAGTTATGGAATAGAAGCTTTTGTTCCCACTGTCTTGAATAAAAAAGAAAACATTAAAACAACTCAATAAAAATGTATAGAAATCTGCCTTTTAATTTAAAGAAATTTTTTCTTTTCCTTAGTGAAAACACAGAAGTAAAAGATACACAAAAATACATGAAAAGTACATCAGGTAGTTGGAAAACAAAAGAAATCATAAAAACTGGAATTGACAAACACTTTCAGTTTTATTTTTCAACATGAAATGATTTATGGAAGAGACACAACTATCGTCAAGAATAAATAAATTGGTTTTGTTAGAATAAAGATTTTATGAATTCTAATTTTAATATTTTTCTCTTTTTAATCTACTTTTTCAGGATTTGTTTAAAATGAGAATTTAAAATGCATACATTTTATTCACAAAGATATATGTGTAATGAAATTCCATTCCTTTGAGAATTGGTTGATTTTGCTTACAGTGAATAAAATAAAATAATATAAAACAACATTTGGTGTGAGAATATACTTAGAAACAGTCTACATAAGAAAATTGAGTAGAAGCAAACAACAGGGTGACAGTGACTGTTATTTGGGGTCAGATATAAATCAGTGGCACAGGTCAAACAATGTTATATGGAAAGAAAAAGTTGGATAATTACAATTAAAATTCAGTGAAAAGAACAAAGAAAACAGGTTCTGTTGGTATACATTGACTGGTGGAAAGACAATGAAATATGGCTTTAGATGTGCATAATTTCTATGGGCTATATGTCAAACCCTGACTCTTATTAACAGTTACATGGGAGATTCAAAATGGCAGATCAGTAGAAGGCTGCATTTCCCATTGCTCCATGGCTTGGGGTTCAAGTAGCATGTGTACTCCTTCTTGACAAGGTAAATGAAAGTGGGAATTCACTGAAATTAATTATCAGGAAGTCAAATTCTCTTAGAGATATGGAAATTCAGATGCATTGAACAAAGAGCAAGAAAGAGTGCATCAGAACCAAGACAGCTTTGGCAACAACAAATGGTGGGATAACACAGAGAAAGAAACACAACAGACAAATTTTTCTTGGAAAAATCTGTAGAACAGAAAAGCAGACTGAACTTAGCTGATCCAGAAGCTGTACAGTGAACTGGTGTTTGAAAAGCACTCTGTGTTTCTCACCTGGCAAGTGGAGAGCTGAGGCCAGGAACCGTCTTGAGGAGGCCAGGCTGCAGCTTGACACTCTGGGACCCTGGGAGATCTGAGAAAATACTGCCACACTGTCCAGTTAAGCTCCTACCGCGTGGCCGGGGGAGTATCCGGGAGAATGCAAGTTTAACAGGCCTGGAAAAGATTTACCCAGAGTGGTTCATGTCAGAGATATGAACAGGGAATTGCCACTCATTTTCTCTTTGTGTCTGATGGCTCACACGACCAGCTGAAGAAAGTCAGAAAACTGAGCAGGCGGTTGTTATCACACTCAGGGACCAAGGCTGAGAGGCCATATTTGTGAGCAGCAGAGTGTGTGAGATCTCTGGAGTGTTAGCTATCTTCCCCTGAGAGCAGAATTCTGGGGAGACTCTGAGATCCAGACTCCCAACAGAGATTGATATCTGCTTAGCCCTAGTGGTGGATTGATTTAATCTCTCCAGAGCAGATCTGAAAAAACAAAATGTGCAAACCTGACTACAGGTAAGTCCCAGCCACTGAAAATTCCCACTTACAACTCCGCAGCCTCCCCAACTGGGAGTGTATCTGGTTTGTCTGGACAAAACTCCAGTCAACATTACTTCCCATTCCATCCTGCCTTATATTAGTGGGAAGGGAACTTGAAAGCTATTTCAACCAGTTACAGATTTAGACCACTCCAGCTAATAGCTCAGTGAGCAACACAAAAAGAGAAAGGTTTAACAATCTCTAGCCTGTCCTCCCTGCTTCCTTCCTTCCTTCCTTCCTTCCTTCCTTCCCTCTTTCTTTTTTCTTCTTTTCTTTCTTCTTTTCTTTTTTCTTTTCTTTCTTTCTTTCTTTCTTTCTTTCTTTCTTTCTTTCTTTCTTTCTTTCTTTCTTTTCTTTCTTCTTTTTCTTTCCTTTCTTTTGTTCTTTCATTCTTTCCTTTCTTTCTTCCTTTCTTCATAACCTGAGAAGAAATGGAAGGAATAGTAAGGTATACATAGCTTTGATTCATCATCCTCAATAGTTTTGAATACTTCAGTGAACACAGTTCTGTCATTTTATTTGAGAAACCCCCCACCTCTCTGTTGTTTGGGGGAAGGTTTGCTCAGTTCACTGGTTTGTTGGTGTGTGTGTGCATGTGTGTGTACGTGTATATACACACACGTTTAATTTTTCTCATTTTTAGCCTTTTTTTAGGATTGCCATTTTTTTTGTCTTTTATGTTTTTAAGGTTAGTGCTGTTTTTAAATTTTAGTTTTGTTTCATTTTGTTTTTGTTTGTTTCTCTTTCTCTCCTTTCTTCCCCTTCTAGTAGCCAAATTCTTTTGTTCTCCATATCTATATTTATTTACTTTGATTCTTTTTATTCATTTTTCTTCCTCTTCATATTCATCATTTGTTACATGCCTTCTCCTTTCTCCTAGTCACATTCTGAATATTCTAAACATTTTTTTACCATCCTATCACATTTTCTTTTCTTTTAATGAGCTTTATTTTTACTATCTTCTAGAGCTAATTGGCTTATATAACTGTTGTGCACACCATTGACATAGTTGCAATTACTAGTACTATGGAAGGTGTAGATTGTACCTGCCATTCATTTTAATGACAGATATGGGTTATGGTTTCTTATAGTTTTTTTTTCTTTTGGCAATTATTGACACACCATTCACCATTACTATTTTTGTGGTAATTAATCAGTGTTGTACATGACAATTTATGCTCTGGGTTTTAATTTGTGCTCTATATTATTTGATTTGTTGTTGCTATTGTTTCCCCCCCTGTTCTGTGAGTTACTGGGAATTTACTGGTGCACTTCAAGTTCACAGTGTAGAGAGTCCTCTGCTGAAGTAAACCCAGCCAAGAAATGGTGCACCTTGCTCCACAAATTAGCCACACTCAAACTTTAGAGATATTTTAATACAAAGGAAAGAAGTGACAAAAACCTCAAATTACCAACCAGGCCCTAAGTAGGAATGGCTAGAGCGGTCCCCAGGACCCACTCATGGACATCCACTCCTACAACAAAAATAGAATTAACACAAAAGCTATGGACACTACACTTTCAAGGGGTCTTGTTGAGGATCACAGCACTCTGAGAGAGCAGGTTCCTGCTTGCAGGAAGTTCAAAAAATAATAAGGAGCAAAAGATAATAGGCATGAAATAGTTTTCAAAGCAGGGGCCTGGTGGATTGTCCAGCCCTAGCAAGGACTGGAGGTAAATTAGAAAAGGGCCGGAAATCTATATTTAAGTGAAATACATCAAAATGTTTCAGTGTGGCAGACTTCTTGAGGAAAACAGGATAAAGATGGGGAAAACAAGTTGTTTGGTGCTAGGGAGGTTATGTCCACCTCCGGGGACTGTGTTGGAACCCAGGGTTGTGTGCTAAGGTAGGGTGTCAGCTTTCATCTGAGCAACCTGCAACGGGTGGATTCATACCAGGAGTTCCCAGAAAAGCAACCCTCCTGCCTTATCATGACTCAAACAAACCCATGATTCATGCAGAGCCTCAAGCAGGAGCTCAATCTAGATCGGTCCCACATGCCTTTAGAATATACAGCTTTGTGAAGGGATGAACACACATCACAGAGGGGGTGCCCCATGTGCCCTGCTGCATGGATGACAATTTCAAGATCGATAAAGAGGACACCAATCTTTTCAAACCTACAGGAAAAGTGGAATCCTCAAGTTCTGACATAATATACATGTTATCAAGGTACACTAATCATCATCAAAGAAATATGAGGGAAACCATAAAAGAACCCATTTGGAAATATGTTGAAAAATTCCCAAAAACTTGTGTTACAGCTTGGATATTAGGTGTTTTCTCAAAGCTCATATGTAAGACAATGCAAAAAGGTATAGAGGGAAAAGATTGGGTTATGAGAGTCTTATCCTAATGAATTAATTCTGGGGATTAACTAAGTGATAACTGAAGGTGATCAGGGTGTGGCTGGATGAGTTGGACATTGGAGTGTGGGTTTAGGGTATATATTTTATATCTGGCAAGTGGAGTCTCTCTCTCTTTCTCTCTGTATCTGTTTCCTGATCATCTTGTGAGCTACTTCCCTCTGCCACACTCTTCCACCATGCTGTTCTTCCTCACCTGGAGTCCCAAGGAATGGAGCCAGCTGTCTATGGACCATGAACTTTGAAAATGTGAGCCTCCAAATAAACACCTCTTCCTCATAAATCATCTTTGTTGGGTCTTTTAGTCACAGCAGCAAAAAAGGAGACTAAAACAACTTGATATTCCAGAACACATTGGGAAGAGAAGATTGAGAACCCAATATACCCCCATATAAGAGTGGAAGAGCAATTCATTCCAACAGATGCATAAAAACTAACACTGGAATACAAGAATATGAAAAAAGAAAGGTAACATGATACCTCCTAAGTTCATAATTTAGCAGTAACTGAAGCCAAAGATATTGAACTGGATGAAATATCAGATAAAATATTCAAAAGAATGCTATAAAAATGATCAATGAACACCAAGAGAATGTAGAAAAACAACTCAATGAATTAACAGTCAGTATGAGATATGAAAGGGAAATTCAATAAAGAGATAGTGATATTGAAAAGAACCAAGCAGAAATCTAGGAAATAAAAGACACAGTAAATCAAATAAAAAAAATCAGTTGAAATTCTCTCTAATAGAATAGACCATTGTGAAGACAGAATATCACAGCTGGAAGACAAACGAGCTGACATGAACATTCAGGCACTATTAAAGAAAAGAAAATAAGTAACGATGAGCAGACAATAAAAGAACTCTTGCACAACAATAACAGACTGAATTTTTAAATAACTCGAATTGAGGAGGGTTGTGAGATGTAGGCTAATGGAATAGATAACATCTTCAGAGGATTAATAACAGAAAATTTTTCAAACACTGAGAATGAGTTAGGCATCCTATATTGTCCTAAATACCGGATGAATTCAGAACCTGTAAGGACCAATATAAAATGATGTAAAAATAGATATAAGCTTTTACAGGTATGTATACTGCGTGATGTTAAGTGTGAATTATCATGATTTGTGTGAACTATTTGTGTGAAAACATATAACCTAATAATACAGTAATATGGCAATATAGATAAAGAATATAAAGTTTAGTTAAATTTTTGGTGTGAAACTTGTTTATAAAATATAAGTTGACTTTAAGTTAAGTATAAGTTGTGTGTGTGTTAGACTGATAATGCAGGAGGACCCAATGCTATGCATAGCTTGTGCAGGACTGTGTTGGACCGATAAGCAGAATGATGCAGTGAATGGACTGATAGGCCCAGAACTGCAAGATAGATTGGCAGATTTGGAGGGGCTTTGCAGCAGCCCCTACTCTGACACCGAAATGCATGCCAAGAGAGGAGCGGTTGCTATTGCCACTCATTCGCTTCCTAAGATGACTTCTGGAACATCTGAAGCACCTCCAGCTTTGCAGACCTCTGACATTATCTCTGCACCATAGCCCAGCCACAATGTTCATCCCTGATCAGACTGGCCAAGAGGGAACTCCTGCACCAGTCACTGGACAGGAAGAGATTCACTGAGCCAGCAACAGTGGCCTCTCGACTAAAACACGTCACTTGAGAGGGGGACTTCAGAGTTTGTCCTTGACAGCAAGGCAGTGAGTCTTGAGCTTCACTAAAGTGGACTTTTAGTTATTAGTTATTAGTATTGACTGATTATGATGTGTTAAATCAGTGCTTGATTATTTGTGGTGTGTTAACTTAAACTTGTAGGTCAGTAAGTTCTTCCATGTATTTCTTAATTGACTATGTTGTTTTAAAACTGATAAGTTGTGCTAAGATATTTGGAGTGTAAGCATTAATAAAAACCAAGCGATTGGAACCAAATTTTGACTTATGACTCCTCCTTGCCTCTTGCAACAGAACCGCAAACAGACAAGTCCAAAAAGAACCTCTTGGCAAAAAATTTTCATTAAAATCTGATACACAGAACAAGGATAAAATGTTTAAAGCCTCAAGAAAAAAATGTCAGATCGTATTTAGAGGCAGGCCAATCAGAATTACTTATGATTTCTCAGGATAAAAGTGGAGTGAAGTTTTCCAAGCCCTTAAAGAAAATGTGAACTAACATTGCTATATTCATCAAGGGTATCTTCAGAATGAAATAAGGAAAAAAAAAGGAAAAAACCTTCCAAGATAAGCAGAAACTAAAAGAACACATGACTACTAAGCTGGCACTACAGAAAATATGTAAAGAAATACTCCACAGAGAAGAAATAAAAAATAAACCCCGGAGCTAACAAATGGGCAAACATCATTTGAAAAGTAGCTGAACAAAAGAGAAACAGAAGCAAATTAAACATTAGAAAGAAATAAAAAGGGCAGGAATTAAGCCAGGCCTGGTGGCATATACCTGTAATCCCAGAAGCTCAGGAGGCTAATGCAGAAGGGTTGAGAGTTCCAAGCCAGCCTCAGCAAAAGCGAGGCACCAAGCAACTGAGACCTGTCTCTAAATAAATGCAATAAAATAAAAATAGGGGTGGGATGTGGCTCTGGCCAAGTGCCCCTGAGTTCAATCCCCGGTTACCTGCCCCCAAAAGAAAAGTCCGGAATTTAAAACAAAACAAAACAAACAAACAAAACTGTTTTCTATATCAACATTAACTGTCAATATTTTCAAATCTTCAATTTGAAGACATAAACTGGAAGAATGGATTAAAAAACAAGATGTGACAATATGTTCTTTTCAAAAGACTCACTTTACTAGCAAAGATAGCCACAGTATGAAAGTGAAAAGATGGAAATAGATATACTATTCAAATGGAGCCCCAAAGCAAACAGGAGTAGCTACTCTCAAATCTGAAAAAGTATACTTCAAGCCAAAATAAATCAGAAAAAACAAAGATGGTCACTTCATATGACTGAAGGGAAAAATCCAAAAAGTAGATATAATGATACTAAATACTTATACCCCAAACATTGATGGACATGATTACATAAACAGACATTACTCAAATTAAAGTATCAGATAAAAGCCCAGTACAATAATACTGGGTGATTTCCATATACTTCTTTCACCAATAGATAGGTCATCCAGACAGAAACTTAGTTAAGACTCTTCAGACCAGAAACACTTACAAATCTAATGTACTAAACAGACATTTATAAAATTCTTCACTCAAGAACAGCTGAATTCTTGTTCTCAGCTGTTTCTGGAATCTTCTCCAAAACAGATCATATTTTAGGCCACAAAACAACTTTTGTTCAATACAAAAGCATCGGTATAATTCCTCGTATCTTATCTAATGACTGGAATAAAATTAGAAATCAACACCACAAAAAAGAGAAAATCTACTGAAACTACATAAGTATGTAGGGGTTGGAAATACACATTCAAATGATGAATGGATGATAAATAATCAAAAGAGTAATTTCAAGTTCTCAGTATCAAATGAGAATAGTGATACAACATGCCCAGAACTTCTTGGACAGTATGAAGGCAATTCTGATAGTAAAGTTTATAGCTATGAGTATCTACATAAGAAAATCAGAAGGATCCCAAATAACATATTTAATGATGTATTTCAAGACCCTTGGAAAACAAGAACAAATCAATTCCCAATCCAGAAGAATGAAGAAAATAATTAATATCAGAGCAAAAGTCAATGAAATAGCAAATAAAAATCATAAAAAAGATCAATAAAATGAAGAGTTGATTATATTAAATGATAAATTATACTGATATACAATTATCTAACCAAAAGAAAAAGAGTAAAGACCCAAATCAATAAAATTATAGTTAAAAGGAGAAAATATCATAGAAACCCTGAGGATCATTAAGGAATATTTTGAACATTTATGCTCCAATGAATTGAAAAACCTGGAAAAATGAATACATTTCTAGGAACATATGATCTGCCAAATTTGAATCAAGGGAACATAGAAAACATAAACAGATGAATACTTAGCAATGTCACAGATTTAGTAATGAAAAGCATTTCAATAAAGAAAAACCTAGGACAAAATAAGTCTCATCTGAATTTGACCAGGCCTTTAAAGAAGAACTAACATCAATATTCCTCAAATTAGTCCATGAAATAGAAGGGATAGAACGTTTCCAGATTCATTCTGTGAAGCCAGCCAGTATCAGTCTCATACCAAAAGCAGATAAGGACACATCAAGAAAAGAAAATTACAGACCAATATCCCTGATGAACTTAGAAACAAAAATCTTTAATAAAATACTAGCAAATCATATTCAATGACATATTAGAAAACATTGTACATAATGACAAAGTCAGTTTTACCCCAGTGTTGCAAAGGTAATTTAACATGCACAAACCAATAAATGCAATTCACTACTTGAATAGAATTAAGGACAAAAATCACAGTCATATCTCAAAAGATGCAGGAAATCCTTTGACAAAATTCACTAGACATTCATGATAAACAAACACACACACACATACATACACAAAGAAAAAAAACAAAAAACTAAAGACTAGAGAATGAAAGAAGTTACTTGAACATCATAAAGGCTACATACAACAAACCCAAAGTCAACATCATAGTGAATGGGGAAAAACTGAAAGCATTTTCTTTAAAATCCAAAATGAAAGAAGATGTCCTCTCTCATCACTACTATTAAATATAATACTAGAAATTCTAGTTAGAGAAATTAGGCAATAAAAGAACATAAAAAGGATAAAACTAAGAAAGGAAGAAGTAATCACTGTTGGCAGATGTGATCACATACTCAGAAGATTAAAAAATCTCCACCAGAAGACTTATAGAGCTAGTGAAAACATTCAGCAAGTAGTTTGCAAAATTAACACGTAAAAATCAATATCTTTCCTATATATCACTAATGAATCTTCTGAGAAAGAAATCAAGAAAATAATCCCATGCATGATAGCCTCAAGAAAGAAAAGGAGAAAAAAAAGAAAATGCCAGGAATAAATCTAATTGAGGAAGTGAAGAACCTGTATAATGAAAATTATAGAACACTAAAAAAGATATTGAAACAAATACAAGAGGATGGTGAGACCTCCCATGTTCATGGATAGGCAGAAGTAGCATTGTTTAAATGGTAATACTGATACAGGTGATGAGAATAAGGGCTGAGTCACATTCTTCTGATGTGAAGATTGAATACCTGAAAAATGCTGAGGCAACATAGCAAACAAGTTTTACATAAAGGATAGAACAGAAAATAGACTTCGAAGAGAAGGGGCTCCAGAGCTGGGTGTCCATAGAAATGTGGGTGTCCTGCCCTTTTTATACATTGTAGATTTCATTTGCTATCATATTCTCTCCTCCCCTGTCCTGCCTACATGGCTAGTGATCAAAAATTGGGGCAAAAGGTGGAGAAGGAGTTTTCCAGAAGTGTCTCTCTGTGTCTGTTCAAAGGAGCAGGAAAGAAGCCACCCAGAAGGTACTTCATTAACAACTTCTACAACTCCCTGCAGGGAGGAACAATTTCCTGGAGAGAGGTCACCTTGGCAACTCATTGGAGGAGGGGAAGTACTAAGGAGGTATTTTATTTCCTTTTGAATCAGCCCCCATCTTTCTGACCCAATTATCTATATTGATTGTTCTTTTGCACCCCTGTCACCTCAATACTATCAAGAACAATGTACAAATTCAAAACAATTTCCATCAAAATACCAATGACATTCTTCAAAAAACTAGAAAAAAATTCTAATGTTCCTTTAGAATAATAAAATATCTAAAATAACCACAGCAGTTTTAAGTCAAAAAAGCAATGCTGGAAAAAAAATTTTAAAAAAAGCAATGCTGGAAGCTTCACAATACTTGCTCAAATTCTACTACAGAAGTATAGTAACATCTATTCATGGTACTGGCATAAAAACAGATACATAGGCCAATGGGACAGAATAGAGGACACACAGAGACAAACCCACATATCTGCAGTCATCTAGTACTTGACAAAGTTGCCAAAAACATATACTGGAGAAATGACAGCCTTTTTTGAAATAGTGCTGGGAAAACTGGTTGCCCATAAGTATAAGAATTGGACTAGAACCTTATCTCTCATCCTGACAAAAGTCAACTGAGAATGGATCAAAAACCTACAAATTACAGCAGAAATTATGCAACTTCTAGAAGAAAAAGGAGGGCAAATATTTCAACATATAGATGCAGACATTGACTTTCTCAATTGAACCCCTAGCTCAGGAAATAATAACATGAATAAATAAGCAGATGGCATTAAATTTAAATGCTTCTGAACAGCAAAGGAAGCAATTAAGAATATGAAGAGAAAGAACCTATTGAATTGGAGAAAATCATTGCTAGCTACTCTCCTGACAGATTAATAACCAGAATATAGAAAAATCTCAAAACCCTCAACACCAAAATGATAATAATCATTACCAAAAAAACAAATGGATAAATGAACTAAACACAGTTCTCAAAAACAGAAATGCAAAAGACTAACAATTGATTTAATATCTTTAGCAATTCTGGAAATACAAATCAACCACACTGAGATTTCCTCTCACTCCAGTTAGAGAAGCAATTTTCAAGAATACAAATAATAAGTTCTGGAAAGGATGTGGACCAAAAGGAACAACTTTACATTGTTGGTGGGATTGTACGTTAGTATGACCACTGTGGAAATCAGTATGGAGATTCCTCAAAAGAGCAAGAAGGGAACCACCATATGTCCTGGCTGTACCACTCTCTGGTATTTATCCTAAAGAATTAAAGTCAGTTTACTATAGTAATACGTATCTACCAACATTTATAGCAGCACAATTCCCAGCAGCCAAAATATTGAACCAGTCTAGGTGCCTCTCAATGAATGAATAGATGAAGAAAATGTAGTATACATGGATTAATGGATTTTTATTTAGCCATAAAGAAGAATAAAATTGTCATTTGCAGGAAAATGAATGGAACTTGAGAACCTTATGTTAAGTGAAATATGTCCATCTCAGAAAATCAAGGATTATATATTTTCACTCATATACAGGTACTAGAGTGGAAAAAGGAAAAGAAAGGTAGCACAATTGCAGGGTAATCAAAGGAGATCAGTAGATCGGGACCAGGGTGAGAGAGGAGGAGAGGGAAAGGTGAAGTGCTGGAGAATGATATTGGTTAAATTATATTGTTATATTTTTTGTATGTGCACATATACGACAATGAATTTCACCAGTATGTACAATTATAATGCACCAGTGAAAATATAAAATAAAACAGTTATATAGGCTTGGGTCATGTATTAATTCAATTGTACATACCTCATGGGATAGTTACATAATTTAAGGAAGTAATCCACATGACACTGTACACATTGCTGTTCCTGGTACAGAATAAAAGCTCAGTATAAGTTAGAAACTCTCAAAATGCTCAATTTTCCTCAACACAGTTCTATAATTTCCAAATTGGGCAATTTTGTATCCAAAATACAAGATAATTTAGAAGCTATTTCAACTGTGTATGGTTATTATGGTACTTAGAAAGAAAACATATCTAATGGACTTTGTACTTTTTTCAACTACTATGTTTAGGTGTGTATATAATTTGGAAGTTACCTAAATTAAGCATAGAAAGAAATATTCATAATATGGGCTGAGATTTTAAGCAATCTATTTAAAAGCAGATTAAATTCCCAAGGAGGTATGTTTATTCAAGGAAGTGTAGTCATCATTATTCCCAATATTTTAGTAGAAGATGTCAGGTATCTGTCAGTCTCCACAACTGCTCTGCTGTTTTCTGGCTAATACTGAACCAGAAAGACCACAAATTACTTTTACCAGATTCCACATCCTGGGACCTTTCAAGGGGTAGAACCATGGTAGAATAGGACATGAAGAAAGGTGGTGCAGGTTTCTTTTTTTTTTCCCCTAGTTTCTGAAAATGGCAGTGTAAGTGGCAGTGGCAATAGCTATGGCCATAAGTGTGACCAGCCTAACTGTGGTAATGGCTCCAGCAGGTTTTACTCTTTGAAAATACGTTCCCTTTCTAATTTTCTAGTCCTTCACTCAAGATTTCTGCAAATATACAATTGATTCATTCAAATAAAGTTTTTTCTTCAAATTGTTTATCATTTTCTCTTAAGTGTCCATTTAATAGACACTACATTTACTGATTATGACCATTAACAATAGCTCTGTAAATCTTGACTTATGGCTCAAATCTGACATTTGTATAAGGCCTGTACAATGATTAGATTTATGAATGAATTCAAGCCATTTATTATAGGCTAGTTAATGCAATATCATTACCATAAGTTGACACTATACATTACTTACAGTAATAATAAACATGTTCGACAACTTACCTAACAATATGTCAACATCATGTCAATGTCATTTCAGAGTACTCTGCAATTTACAAGTCTCAGTTTTCCATGATGAATTCATCAGTTTTTTTTATGTTTTAGTGAGTCAATACATATACAGGAAACAAGATTTTAAAAAAGGAAATGATATGATTTCAGTAAATATTAATTATGTGATATTCCTTATCCAACACAAATATTAAAGCTTTTATAGGAAAAACAGCATCAATTATCTATTTCATTAAAGATATTCAAACACTTTATATATTTCAAAATGGTACATTTTAAATAACTAAATATTGTTGATAATAAAAAGATATCTCTACCAACTAAATATCCATATAATTATCCTGTGATTTACACTAATGCTTTCAAAAATTATGCTTATACATACATGTTATATACACACATATATAAGCATAACAGATTATGTACATATGCATTCATGTATTTACATGTAAATGCACAAAAGATTATGTTTTATTTCACAAGTTCTGCCCCTTTTCATGCTTTGAAAATGTCTGTCAAAACTGATCAGTGATAAAACTAACAACGTAGGTATTAGATGATATATATTTTAGAGGTAAATAAATGTATACATGTGTATGATAACATTAAAGATCATGTGACCATAGGCATGAATTTGGCAGAATCCTGATTCATTAAGGAACATGAATTTGCATGTACAAATACATAACAATGAATCCCACTCTTTTGTATAATTATAATACACTGGTAATTTAAAAAACAAAACAAAACAAATGAATTTGTTGAGATCCAGGTTGAAGAATGAAAAACACAGGGGCAACGTTTCCTAAAAATTTCTCTTCTATCTAACATTAAAAGGTCCTAAATAAAAAAGCTATTAACATGAATTATCTTAAAATTAAAAAAAATTATTTTGAATCCTTAAATGTAGACAGAAGGATGAAGAGATTTTGAAATTTACCTGAACAAAAGGCAGGATAGGTTACAGATCATCTCCAGGAACTAGACTTCTATGTGAAACACTTAGAGAAGTTTTATTAGTATTTTCACATCCCTTGGGTACCTTGTAAAACTGTTATAGGCCACCCCATGCAAACAGGAAAGCAATTTCAGAATTTCAGGTGAAAGTAGGTGGTAGTTTAATTATGGTTGATGCAATAAAGAGTGAGAAAGTTGGGGACATAGGTTAGACATGAAAAGTAGACTTCATAAGAGGTGCTAACTTGTGGATTGAGTGCCAAGAGGAGGTAATCCTCCTCAAAGATATTGCCTACAAGAAACATGAGTTAGGTAGAAAGAGTGTAATGAAACAAAGCATGTACAGCTGGGGATGAGAAGTACGAAGGCATTTCTAGAAATTAGAAATAACAAGGTAAGCAATATACTTTTCAATTTATTTATAATACCAAATAAAAACTATAATACATTGCTAATAATTTTATTGGTGGTGTGGGACATATTAATAATTACTTAAATTCTAAGTATTTTATTGATAATATTTTATGATTGCAGTGAATTAACATATTGACTTCACCATCTATAAAACATGCATTTTGTATACTTTGTCATGTATGCCAATCTGTAAATTTTTAAAAGTCTTTGGGTAACAGAGAAGCGAATACTAAAGTCATACTTTTTCCTAATGTAATTTGCCTACAATTGCAACAAAAATATTGATGACCTTTTTAAAGATTTAAATATGTATATGGATTAAACATTTTTTAATTTAAAAGAAAACATCTACTTCATGTGGTGATGCATGCCTATAATTCCAGCAACTCAGGAGGCTGAGGCAGGAGGATGACAAGTTCAAGGTCAGCCTCAACAAGTTAGTGATCCCCTAGGCAGCTTGGTGAGACCTTGTTTCAAAATAAAAACTATAAAGTGCTGGAGATATGGCTCAGTGTTTAAGCACTTCTGGGTTCCTTCCCCAGTACCAAAAATAAAAAAAATAGTATATATATACATATATATATATGTATATATATATATATATATATATACACACATGTGTATAAAATATTTGTTAAGTATTTAATTATTAAATATTAATAATATTAATATTAAATTAAATTAATAAATATATTTATTAAATATATTTATTTCCATCTCTTTATTAAAGCATTCCAATTCCATTAATACAAAAATAAAATATCAATCTATTTCATTGTAAAGAAAAAATGAATCTCTTAATTCATCTGTTGCATATCTATTTTACATGAATATATATGAATAATTTTGTTAATTGGGGAGTCTTCTGTTAATCATAAAATGGAAAAAATTTTACACAAACATGTATCCTTATTAATTGCATTCCAACTGGTACACAGAGCACTCTTTGGTCTAAACACTTATACTCTGGCAATTGTACATGTTGAAAACTAAAACAAGAATGGTAAATTAAATTCCCAGAAATTTTCAATGATCTACTCATGGGTTTCCATAAAATATATGTGAAAGTTATGAAGATTACAAAGTACCATATATGTAAACAAAATGGTTGCTATAGTTGTTTACTGCTTGACATACAATTACAGGTTGAATCTGAAATGTTTGTAAAGGTCTCATTTGTTGAAGGCTTGGGTCCCACATAACAATTTTCAGAGGTGGAGTTTTTGAGAAGTGATTGGATCATGAAGGTTTTAACCTCATCAGTGGGTTAATCCATTGGTAGATTCATTGCTGAATGAAGTATTAGGAGATTGCAGAAACTTCAAGAGATTAGACCTACTTGGAGGGAGTGGCTCATGGGAGTGTGTCCTTAGGAACTATATTTTATCTCTGGTGTGTGTGTGTGTGTGTGTGTGTGTGTATCTCCCCAGCCCCACCCTCTCTCTCTCTCTGTCTCTCTCTTCTTTGGGCCCTCGGGCTCCCATGAGCTGAGTAGCTTTCCTCCTCCATGCCCTCCCACCATGATAATTTCCCTTCCCTCAAGCCCAAAGCAATGGAACCAGCCTACCATGGACTTAAACCTCTGAATCAATAAGCCAAAATAAATCTTTTCACCTGTAATTTGCTTTTCTCAGTTGTTTTACACACCAACAGAAATCTGAGCAACACAAATTCCAAACAATAATGTACAGAATTTCGAGCCACTTCACATACTATTTAATACCTCGTAATTTCAGATTCATTAATTTTGATATAATAGTTATAAAATATACTGGTTTGATTTTTATTTTCAAATTAGAAATTATGTTTAACATATTTTCATCTATACTGAATGATATTTAATTAAATGTGAATCATTATTATATAAATTGACTATTTACTCATTTTGTCATTCTTAAGGTGCTTGTCAGTTTTCTATTAAAAATTATATCTGATTTTTTATATATTCACTTGTTTTATGTGCCACAAACATTTACTTTGCATTTGTTGCATGCAATTTATAATTGTTCAATAAATAAAAAATTATAGGGGCTGGGGATAGCTCAGTTAGTAGAGTGCTTGCCTCACAAGCACAAGGCCCTGGGTTTAATCCCCAGCGATGCAAAAAAAAAATTATATAGTTGGAAATATCAATATTTTCCACTTGTTGCTTCAGTTTGTTTTTTTCTTTGAAAAGCCATTTCCTAAAATGCATTTATCAAAATAGAATTCCACATATTTGTTTTTAATTTTTAAAATGTTCCTCTTCCTTTGTGAATCAATATAAAGTTAATTTTTTTATTTTCCAGAATGATGATTCAAATTAAATGCTTCAGGATATTTTATTTATACATTCATTTGTTGTTCATTTTGGGGCAGCTCCCTGTTTTAAATAATCACATTGCTATACAATCTTCAACGTATTCATATTATATTATAATTTTTTGTAAAATTTATTGTTTTAAGTGCATTAATTCAATGTGTAAATTCAATGGATTCTGTCTAATCTACCACTCTAATCAAACATTAAATGTTACCATCTCCCTGGACGGTTCCCAGGCTCCAGATGACAAAGAATTTAGTTTTTTCTAGCATCAATTTGATGTCATGGAAACCGGACATCATTTTAATCATTGCCCATGATTGTACCCTATGACCAAGGGTGCTTCCTAAGCTTCTATGGAAATTCCAGGAAGGCCAAGGCAGGGAACTGGGAGGAGGGCTAGGAGTGAGCAGAGCGAGCAGGCCTGGTATATTTCCAGGATTCAAGAAGTGTAGAGCTGGAAGGAGTCAGGAGCTGATCTGGTAGAGTCTGGAAGAGTCTGGTGTTGGGGAAGTGGAGGCCAGACCAGACTTCCTGCAAGTGCTGAGCTCCGGGAACTTTGCAAGCCCTCCCACATTATCTTCTGTAACCACAGTTTGTGCCATAGTGATGCAGGTGTGGCTTAACTTCAACAATGAGCTGCCACTAACCAAGGTCACCATTGGTTCTTTAGAGATGAAGAATCATATAACAGGCTTATGATTAACCAAACTGAATTATTTGTGCCATTTCTCCATGTTGATAGGCAGTCTATTTTTTGCCTATCTCTCATTGTCAGTGTGTATGCTGAAAGAGTGGCACCTCCAGATTGTGTGGTTGAGCCCAGAAACTGGACTGGAAAACTGGACATCATCAGTTCACTCTATGGAATATCTGGAAAACCACTTGCATGTGTAGAGAAACCTGGATCAGCTGACACAGAGACACATTGCAAATAAACAGATGGAAGAACAGAATGAAGAATTTAATTGAAAATATCATTCTGGTATCTCAGATTTGACGGTACTGACCAGGTTGATCTAGATATAGGAACACTCACTCTTGATTTCAAAGTGTCTCATTCCTATAGTGAAATATGCTCCATTGCCGAAGAGAAAGTTAACTTACTTCACAGGTCATTGGATAGTTTAATGGCAAACCTGACAATATCATGTAACTCCTGCCCTTCTAGAAGAACTCAACAGAAGAGAGTAGCTTCATTTTTGTCTTCTAGTAAGTGAGGAATGTTTCGGTTGATTTTCGTAGGTAACTCAGTGAGAATTGCAGTGCATTCATTAATCTTAAAAAGGGGCAGCATCTGCTTTTAATGAATTTATTCTGTTTGGTGATGTGTCCATCCAAACCCCGCAACTCCTTCACCTCTGATTTAGAAAGACTGATATGTCCTTGAGGCAGGGACAGGTCTTTTTCTCCTTGAGACCCAAGAGCCTAGCACATTCTGAGACTTAGGTCAGTGTTCACTGGATAAGCAAACTCGTGGATGCTTTGGTAAACTGTTTGGAAAATTAACTTTTTTTTTTTTTTTTTTTGAGGGAAATGGTGGGAAGCCTTGAAGTGTGTGCAGCAAACAAATTTCATAAAGGGGATCATTTTAATGAAAGTACTCTTTCTAATTTTCTAAATCTTGCACTTTGTTTAGACCACTCTTATTGCAATGCTGTTTTATTAATGCTTCTAAACCAGGATTGGTTTCCACAGCTACTGTGATGATGGTGTTTTTGTAACTTGACATTTACACAGAAAATAGAAGAAAAGAGATGTCCTCCTGTTTATTTCTAGTGTTAAAGAGCTTCTGTAGTGATGCTGGTTCTGTGTTTCTGTTTCTTTCTGTAAATGCATAGCATTTCCATTTCATTTTTTATCGGTAGCATCTGGTCACACTTTTCTCTGGGCCAGGAGAGAGGTGGAAGCCCTCTACCCTTAGGACAGTTAATCCTAGTTATCCTAGTTCATGGAGTAGTGTGGTATGTGTTAGAGGGTTATGAATGAACACATCCTTTCCTGTAGACAATTGGAGTTTATTAACTTGAATTCAATACTCCTATCAGACTTACTTTTTGTAATCAGAAGTTTCTTTTAAATAAAAATCCTCTCCCTAGAGAAACTTTTGAAAGATGTAAAAGGAAGAAGAGCAAAATGATCAGTGCATCATTAAGGAAATCAAGGGGGGAATTAAAAATTTATAGACAAATGATAATGGAAAGATAACATCAGAATTAATGAGATAGAACACAGGCAGTTCTATGAGGGAAGTACATATCTACAAACGCCTACTTTTAAAAAAATCAGAAGATCTCAAATAAAAAAATAACTTAGTGACGCATCTCAAGGTCTTAGAAAAAGAATGGCAAACCAAATGTCAAATCAGGAACAGGAAGAAATAACAAAAATCACAGCTTGAATTAATGAACTACAGAGTAAAAGAATAATACAAAGGATCAACAAAACAAAGAGTAGGTTCTTTTAAAAGACAAACAAAAGTGATAACTCCTTAAAGTAACCAAAAGAAAAAAAAAATCCAAATTAGTGCAACTAGAGGAAAAAGGGGATATTACAACATATATCACTGAAATCAAGAGGACTATGAGGTGATATTTGAAAACTTATATTCTATTTTATAAGCATATTCTAGTAAAACTTATATTCTAATAAATTGGAAAATGTATATGAATACATTTCTAGACACATGTGATCCACTAAAATTAATCCAAGAGGATATAAAATACTTAAACGGGTTAGTTACAAGCAATAATATTAAAGCACTAATAAAAAGTCTCCTGACAAAGAAAAACCTAGACCCAGGCAGATTCACTGCTGAATTTTACCAGAACTATACGGAAGACCCAATGTTCTTAAATTATCCCATGAAATAAAAGAAATTGAATGCTTCCAAACTCATTCTATGAAGACAGGATGACCCTGGCAGCAATACTAAATAAAGACACAATAAGAAAGAGAAACTACACACTGATATTCTTGATGAACATAAATACAAAAATCTTTAATAAAATACTTTCAAAATGAATTCAACAGCACAACAATAAAATTATACATAATGATCAATTTGGTTTCATTCCAGGGATGCAAGGATGATTCCACATACTCAGATCAATAAACACAATACACCACATAAATAGAAACAAAGACAAAACTCACCTGATCATATAAATAGGTGCAGAAAGAGTCATAGACAACATTGAACAAAAGCCCTGAAGGAACTATGTATGGAAGGACATCAATATGATAAAGGCTCTCTACAAAAACCCATAGTCAGCCTCACAATTGATGGATCATCGAAGAAATCAAATGTGGAAAACTGAAAGCAT
>JAJEJO010000189.1:679380-709259 GCA_020662805.1 Glaucomys volans | reverse complement strand
CCGAGACAAACCCACATAAATACAGGTATCTCATACTTGACAAAGGAGGCAAAAACATGCAATGGAGAAAAGATAGCCTCTTCAACAAATGCTGCTGGGAAAACTGGAAATCCATATGCAGCAAAATGAAACTAAACCCATATTCATTACCCTGTACAAAACTCAACTCAAAATGGATCAAGGACCTAGGAATTAGACCAAAGACCTTGCACCTAACAGAATAGAAAATAGGTCTAAATCTTCATCATGTTGGCCTAGGACCAGATTTCCTTAACATGACTCCCAAAGCACAAGAAATAAAAGCAGGAGTCAATGATTGGATAGAATCAAACTAAAAAGTTTTCTCTCAGCAAAGGCAACAGTCAGCAATGGGAAGAGAGAGCCTTCAGAGTGGGAGAAAATCTTTGCCACACACATTTCAGATAGAGCACTAATCTCCAGAATCTATAAAGTACTCAAAAATCTTTACACCAAGAACACTAATAACCCAAACAATAAATGGGCCAAGGAAATAAACAGACACTTTATGGAATAATATCTACAAGCAATCAACAGATTTATGAAAAAATGTTCAACATCCCTCATTATAAGAGAAAAGTAAATCAAAACCACCTTAAGATTTCATCTTACCCCAATTAGAATGTCTTTTATTAAGAATACAGGCAACAACAGGTGTTGGCGAGGATGTGGGGAAAAGGGTACACTCATACATTGCTGGTGGGATTGCAAGTTGGTGCAGCCACTCTGGAAAGCTGTGTGGAGATTCCTTAGAAAACTTGGAATGGATCCACCATTTGACCCAACTATCCCACTTCTTGGCCTATACCCAAAGGACTTAAAATCAGATTACTACAGTGATGCAGCCACATCAATGTTCATAGCTGCTCAATTCACAATAGCTAGATTGTGGAATCAATCTAGAGGCCCTTCAGTAGATGAATGGATAAAGAAACTGTGGCATATATACACAATGGAATATTACTCAGCTATAAAGAAGAATAAAATTATGGTATTTGTAGGTAAATGGATGATGTTGGAGACTGTCATGCTAAGTGAGATTAGCTAATCCCAAAAATCCAAAGGCCAAATGGTCTCTCTGATAAGTGAATGATGATGCATAATGCAGGGCGGAAGGGAGACAAGAATGGAGGAAGGATAGATAGCTTAGAAGGAAGGGAGGGGTGGAGTTGGGATGGGGAGGTAAGAATAATAACAGAATGAGACAGACATCATTGCCCTGTGTACATGTATGAATGCAAAGGTGGTGTGACTTCACTTTGTGTACAACCAGAGAAACAATAGCTGTACTCCATTTGTGTACAATGAATCAAAATTAATTAATAAATAAAAATAAATAAATTCAGCTAGGGATTAATTAAATGATATTCAATACATTTAATAGGTAAAAAATTATAATTTTGAACTGCATAAAACTTCAGAATATTCTCATTTCAAAAGAAAACATTACATAAAAATCGGGAGTTTGTATCATATATCTTGGAGAAAATAAGGTAATAAATTAAAACAAGATAAAGAAAAGCACATGATAAGTTTAATTTGCTAATATTTAGAGATAGATTTATAAGTCAGTATAAAAGTAACTCTAGTATTATATGGAAACTAATAATTTGAATTTCATCATTTCCTACACAAACATTTTGTAGACTTTGTTGTTTCATGAGGAACAATATTTTGGTTTAAAGAAAAAGAAATGAAAATCACCAGAAGTAATAGCAAGGTGTAGATATTGAATTTTTTTCTATTAGAGTTGTGTGCAATTTTTCTTTGTAAATAAAAAGCTAGAATAGTAGCATAGGAAATGATCATCCTTTTATATACACAAATGTAATATGAAGGACATTGAAACACTTTGGGGGAGTTTGAAAATTCTAGTGCATTACAAAATAAATGAAAAACCTGGAGTCTAATGTGTGTCACACATATTTACAATATCCAATATTAACTATGTGTTACCGTAATCTGAAATGGAAAAAATCAGCATACTTTTGGGTATATTCCAGTAAATATTCTTGAATAAGTGTGTAGTCCTTCCTATTTCCCTGCATTCAATAAAGTTATGTTTTGGAATGGAAGTAATATTCTCCATAAGGGGATTTTTATTCTGGCTAGAAATTCTTTTACAGAAACTTTGTCTGTTTTCAGAATAGCGGAAGGTCCTAGAAGTGACTAATATCATTTGTAAATTTTATTACATGTACTTTTGACCAACTATTTTTTTGTGTTATCCAACCTATTTAAAACAAATAGGGGCTCTTCCTTTCTAAAAATGTAAAATCTGTTATAACTTAGTAATGAGTTTGCCATAATATTTCATTATAAAACCTAACCAAATCTCAGAATGGGTTCCTTTAAATAATGAATCAGTTTTCCTTATTTTGTTTTCTCAGATTGGATACCTGAATTTGACCAGAAATGATTTATACTAGTGAAAATATACCTTTTAAAGGATCTAGATTAAAAGGAAGACTTTGCAAACAAAGTGCATGGCTATAAACTATATCTATACCATCCACTACAAACGATTCTACTCGGAATGCTTGGAAACATGAATAAGAAAATAATTGTTCCCTTCAATTCCATAGAAACAACCACCTGCCTAAGTGACCTTCAACATCAAGCTGCATTTCAGAAAACTTACGTTTTCTCTTTGACTCCAGTTTGGTAAGACATTGGACATGTCTCATTATTTTACTTGTGACCTCCTTTGGAGAAAAATATTTTTCCACCTACCAATGTGGTAGGCTTTAAAGGACACAAACAAATGCAAAATCCCTGCAGAGACTATAATTCCATGCTGTTGATGTTCCAATGACTGAAATCCAGGTGATATATTCCATGCTCTTTGCAAGAGTTTCACACCTGAACATTGCCAGACAGTAAAACAGTTATCTAACACTTGTTCAGATTATTTAGATGTCAGTCAAAGAGTATTGAACCACAATGCTGGCCCCAAATCCTGAAGTTGACAAATAAAGGTAGATTTATGTAATGAAGCACTGACTATAGACTTAGATGAAAATACTAAGGCTATAATAGGAATGTGCTTATTCTTGTGTGTGTATGAAAAGATAATTGCTTTCTTTCTCACTCCACACACATGCACACACGCACACATACATTACAATCATGACTAGTATGATTTTAGGAAAAGGTATATAACAAAATATAAGTCAAATGTTTTCAAAATTAAAATATTTTTGAAATTTATGTTATGAAGAGAAAAAGTTACTATCCCTCAAACACACTCCAATCTTTGTCTCCAAGAATATTCATTAATGAGGTTCTAATGGGTATCACTGAAGTAACACTCCATGCATAGGCAATTACTTTTAGATGCCCTTAAAGATGCACTCCTTTTTTGCTTCATATATGTTCTTTCAGTACCAAATTGATACAGCAATAAGATCTATTTCAGGAAGATAATGAAGATAATTTGGGAATAAAATGACCTTATCATCAGCCTGTCCTTTGCCTTCTTCTTTTAGACTAGAACTCACATGAACATGGTACCTATCATGTGCATGCTATAACTTTATGGATATTGATTATTGTAAAAATTTAATAAATTCTTGGTTTTTATGAGGAGTCTTGAGACAAAGTGCCACATTTTACAGAAAAGGAAAATAAGACCCTGAGAGTGATTTATGTTCTAAAAGGTCATCACTCCTAGTAATCAGGGAGACCTGTGCTCACTCCCATCTGTGTCTGTGCTCCCCTCTCCATCCCGAATAGCATGCTTACATATGCATGATATGATGTGATTAACACAATCCTTCATAGGACCAATTTACAGCTAGCCACATTAATTGGTGCCATAAAATTACTTTAAAGGCCATATTTTAAATAAATCCTCAATGTCTCAGATGTTTTATAATGTATATTTAGAATGAGAAAATTATTTTACTTAGGTACTTGCTTTATCTGAGTTATACACCCCGTACTTACAAACTTAGATAACACTCATTTTCAGTCCTCTAGATAAACACATCATCAATTATCTTGTTTATTGCCCTCAATTTACTATTTCTTTTCTTATTGGGCAGTGCAATGTAGAATTACCTCAATCAAGATTGCAAGTATAATTTAATATTTCTCCTGACATGCTAAATATTATCCTTAGACCAAGTTACACCACCAAGCTCTAAAAATCTGGATGATGTATTTTACCCTCAAAAACTCATTTCATCTGACCTTCTCTAATTGTTTTCATGCAAATGTTTCTTTAAGGAATGCTTCATATGCTATATTTCCCTGGACTGAGCTATATGAAAAAGGGCAAGAAACATAGTTGATCAACTCATTTCTATTTCACTCTTTTCACTTCATGAAATATTCATGCATTTTTCTTATTTCCTTTTTAAAATTTTTTGTCAACATTTTTGCCATTTATTCATTTTAGTTTCTTGCATTATGTATGAAATACGTTGTATTATATAGACACATGCATAGATAGACTATAGACTATAATCTATTTGTAAACCTCCTTATAAATGATGTTGAGTAACTGAAAATGTATAGTAGACATCTTAAACAGTGTTATCCTAATACACACACTGGTATTTCATCTTCATTTACAGTATCATCAACACATTTTTATAAAATATAATTTGGGTACACATACTGTCTAATGTACCATCTCAGTATGTATCACAGTTAGCTGTTTTTAACCAAGTGATACATCATCATTCGTACCTTATACCATACTTAAACAGAATTGAAATCTCTCACCATGAAAGTAACAAATTTGTGTTAGTTGGTGGTACAGCTAAGAAGAGCAGTATTCATCCTGAATATTATCAGTATTCTCCACTCTTATCAGTTTCTGTGTTAAATCTAATAGTAATTATTGATTTGCTATGTATTTCAAAGAATGAATTGAAAGCATTTCAAGCATATATTTGGCACCAAAAACAAAATTAAAATTTCCCATAAGTCTGACAGTCAGAGTCCTGTCACTCCACGGGGGTGCACAAAATTATGATCAAATCCTCCTCTTTCCCAGAGGAAGATTGGTTGTTTCAGATGAATGCTTTGATCAGAATAATGATGTAAGGGATAAGTGTCTCCTATGGTCATGATTCATATAAATAAAGGTATTCAATGTCAGGTGCTTGGCTTTAGTTTGGAATGACAGATCAAAGACATAAGTTATGTTTTCCTTATAGCAATGAAAATGTATGAGAAAGGGAAGACATGCTAAAGGTCAGGGAAAATGGGAGGCTGAGTTTTTGTTTTTGTTTTTTTTAAAGCTGTATAATGAATAAGTAAATCCAAGTTTTGCTTTAGAGTATGTAATTAGAATACTTAGATCTGCACCCCTATGCAGTCTTCGGTGATATCTCCAGGTCTATCTCCCAGGTCTACTTTGAGAAAACTAATGGAATGCTGAAGGTGATCTGTTAGGACAGACCAATAGCAAGATGCTGTTTTGTGACTATCTCTAGCTCTATTGCTCTGCTAATATTTAGATTTGAAGATCATCTTACATAACATCTCCCAGTCTTCCCTTTGGAAGGCAGAGGAATTTAAACAGACATTGGAAAACAGTGAAGGAATGCAATATTTCAACTTATTTGAGTTTTAGTATTTTCACATAAACAATGTTGAGTAACTAAAAATGTATAGTAGATATATAATACGTGGTAGATACATGGTAGGTATATAATCACATAGTTGTAAATAACTTACAGATAACATTTCTTAATCAATTTACAAATCTCATTCTATTTATGAATGGAATAAATTTTTGAAGAATTAAATATATGTCAGTCTTTGCTTGTTCTTTAGTTCATGCTCAATTAGCTTGTAAATATGACAGATTAAATTTTCCTAACCAACTAACAACACTCATAAACTTCACTAAATTCTCATGACACTTCAAAATAGGATTACAAATTTAATACATCTAATTCTTAATTCTTGTCCTTTAATTTTCAAGTCTACTTTTTTATATCTATGAATATTATTTTTCTTAATTTGTCAGGATCAGTTATAATCAGGGGAAAATAATAAAGTTTAGAAAATAAGAAAGACATTTGTATTAGAATGCAGATAGAATATCCCCAAGGACATATGTGGTATTGGGCCAAGATGAAGAACAAGCCAAATGTTTCTGATAATGTGCACAGACATAGTCAACGGGCCTTAGGAATGCTTGGACCAGAGCAAAAGCTGTTTGAGTCAACATGTAATTAGAAAAGTCAAGGAAAGATGGCACATCTCTGCCAGCACTTACCAAATGCTCACATACTCCTATTGCATTCCATTTCACTTTTTTTTCTAGTTGAAAACTTTGGTAATATAAAAAAAAGGTACTAATAATAAAAATTTGAAAATGAAAACAAGAATATTTGTTTCTTTGTTTTATTTCTTTGGAACAATATAGTCACTTTAGTAAGCTCTGTAAAAAATAGCTCGTGGCTTCATTTTCTCAAAATTACCTTATTTTCTAAGAAATGATAATGCAAAACTGATTGAGTTTCATCAGATTTTTTCAATTCTGCCTATGTCAGAAGAATTTAACTTATATCTATTTATAAACAAGACTACTTTATTAAGTGCAAAAATCCATGCAAGATATCATACAAATTAACATGATGGAATTTGTGGTTCAAATAATTTCTGATGTAATATAAATCATCTATAAAATTAATCTTCATCTTTTTGCCAATTTTCAAATGAGACTGTGCCTTGTTTTCCTAGTACCATTAAGTTTTAATGTCATTTTAAATTATTTTATATTTCTGATATTTTGACAATTATACAAAATTCTCTTTTCAAGATATTATAAGTTCCTTTTAAAAAAAGTAATATCCACAATTTACATATTTCAGAGGTTCAAATATTTCCTAAAAATCAATTGTCCTTTTATATACATAAAATATGATATATAGTTGTCATATTTATTGTTCAAAAATAATATAACTATATATGTCTGTTTTCTTCAATATCAGTTATTTATGGAACTGCATAAATTATAATTTACAAGTTATTATGACTTGCATATTTAAATTTTGCATATTTCTATCACTTAATTCTCAGTGCTCTTTCTATTATGGTGTTAGTGTTTATAATACCTGCTTAGGTCTTGGTATTAGACTTGAATTCCATTAATTTAATTTCTTCTACAAACCCAAGCATTTAGAAAACAGAAGCATATACTCTTCTCAGGCTGAAAGTATTTTGCACTTATTTTTTCCTCATTCTATTTTAATTACTTAGTTGCATGTATATCATAAAACACTCTTCATTGGACTATGTTTTAAAATATTAAAATTAAATTTCAATTGTATTTTATTTTCTCTTTTCTCATAAAAGAAGTTCATAGACTATGAGATAAAAATAATTGTCCAAAATATGAATTTCTGTTATTTCTTCCACATATCATACATAAAAAAGAATTTCCAATTACTAATGTGCATAGTACATCATCTTTTCTTTGCTCATAAGTTTTCAGAACACATGACTGACATTTGTATTTTTGAAGCCAATAATCTTATTTCTTAGAAATCTTCTCCAGATTTAATTCCTCTCTACCAAACTTTGTCCACCTGTATGTGGGATTTCCATCTGTAAATTAAATATATGAATCTTGGAGAAGCTGAAAATAAATTCAAAATATGCACAATTTGAATTTAATTTTTCAAATTTTTAAACATATAATGAATAACCTTTCACATTATTTAAACATAAAATAACACTTGTAAAGTTTTGCTAATCATCATTTTCTTTTAACAATATTGAGAATAACATATCTGAATATAATATCTGAAAGCCAATTATTAGTCCCAATGAAGACATCTGGGAAACCTGACAAAATTAGAACAACAGCAACCACGAAAACATTTGAAGAAGACCACTACAGTGAGTAGGACTTGAGAGGGAAAATTGCCAGTAAAGAAGAATCAATAACCTACAGGCATTTAAGTGTGGTGTAGGAGCACTCATCAAAGAGCCCACGCTGCAGATAACTCTGAAAGACATCAACAGAAGTAAGATATAGGTGGTCCTATCTGAGCATAATCTCACCAGCCAGGATCCAGACTTAAGAAAAGAAGTTCAGCAAAATAAATCATGTATTCATCCCTTCAGAATGTTCCCGTGTTCTAAAACAGAAAGGGCAATATGCCATAAAAGTATGCTAAAAACTTTGAGCAGCAAATTAGAATTTCTAAGAATCTTGTAATCCTGAGAAGAACAAGATCATAAATTTTCACATTGGAAATAATTGTTGCTATAATAATTAGTCATATGGAACATATAATACAAAAATATGTACCTTTTGACAGGAATTTGAAATATGAGGGAATGAAGATAGAGGAAAATAAATAACTAGGAGATTCCAAGACCTTTCCTTCAGTAATGGAGACATCATCCAGACACAAAATCAATAAAGAAACTTGACTTAATCTACATTTGAGACCAGATGGACCCAAAAGATAGACATGGAGATTTTCATTCAATGTGTCTGAATACAATAAAGGCCATATCTGAAAAGTTAAGTTATCATCACACTCAATTGGGACAAATTGAAAGCTTTTCCTCTCATATCTGGAAATATACAAAAATACCTGCTCTCATCACATCTAGTTGACTAAAACCAAACAAACAAATAAAAAAGACTTAAAAATGACTTAAACCTTCTGTAAAATTTTGGATTACAAGATCACCATATAAACATCAGTGATATTACCATACATCAACAGCAAACTATTAAAAAAAAAAACCAAGAAACCAATCCCACTTACAATAACTAAAAAACAAAACAAAAACAAAAAAAAACTTAGAAATAAATTTAGCCAAAATGGTGGAAGATCTTTACACTGAAAACTATAAAATATTAATGATTGAAATTGGTGAATACACAATAAATTAAAACATACTCTAAGTTCATAGTGTGGAAGGATTAGTATTGTCAATGTATCCATACTACACAAAGGAGTCTGAGGTTCAAAAACTTCCCTAACAAAATACTAAGGACATTCTTCACAGAAATACTAAAAAAGAACCCAAAAAACTAAACAACAACAAAAAAAACTCTTACATTTTTGTGGAATCACAAAAGATTCCAAATACCAAAGCAATCATGATAAAACCAATAAAACAGGAGGCATCACACTACACGATGTCATCACACTACACAAACATTCAATAACATCATGGTATTGTCAAAAGACAGAATACCATGAATCTTTGATTAAAGAATCAAAGATTCTTTGATTCTTTGATAAAAGAAATGAAATGGAGAGCCCACACGAGGGAAGATAAACAGTCTCTTCAAAAAATGGTGTTGAGATAATTTATCCAAATGCAGAAGAAAGAAATTATGGCTTTATTTTGTACCACATAAAACACTGAAAATGGATTAAAATTTTAAATGTAAGACATAATCAGGAAACTAACCAGGGAAAAATTAAGGGAAAAATCCCATGGCATTGGTCTGAACAATGATATTTTTGGATAAGACTTAAACAGTAAAAGCAACAAAAGCAAAGGTGAACAAAAGGAATTTCATTGGATTAAAAAAATTCTGCACAGCAAAGAAAACACGAGAAAATATTTGCAAACTATATACCAGTAAAGAATAATGGTCAAAACACACTGAGAACTCAAACAACTCTATAAAAAGAAAATAAACCCATTAAAACATGGACAAATGACCTAAATAGACTAATCTCCAAAGAAGACATAAAATTGGCCAACAGTTACACAAAAAATCACTCAGGATCACTAATCATCAGGAAAATGCAAGTCAAATCCACAATGAAATATCACTTCATACCTATTGGAACAGCTAATATAAAAAAGTAAAAAGTGCTGCTAAGGTGTGGAAGAATGGGATCCTTTGCACACTGTTGGAAAAGTATGAAGTTCCCTCAGAAATTAAAACTGTAAGTAGAATAAGAACCACAATTCAACTACTGGATACATAGCCCAAGGATGTGAAATCAGTATTTTGAAGAAATATCTGCACACTGTTTATTGTAGCACAGTGCACAATGACCAATGTATGGAATCAACCAAAATCTTCCATAATGAATAAATGGGAAAAAATTTGGTATAAATGCATAATTGAATATTCTTTAGACTTTAAAAATAAGAAAATCCTGCCATTTGCAATGACATGGACAAACCTGGAGGAGAATGTTTTAAGTGAAGTAACCCTTATACAGAAAGAAAAATACTGGATAATTTCACTCATGTGACATCTAAATAAATCAATTCTATAGGATTACAAAGCAGAATAATGGTCATCAGGGGTTGGGGAAGATGGGGTAGGGTAAACTGATCAAGAGATTAAAAATTCTGTTAGATAAGGCCAATTATTCCAAGACATCTATTATATAACAAGATGAGTACAGTTAATAACAACGTGTGATGTCACTGAAAAATGGTGAGAGAATATAAAACATTTTCATTATCTAAGTGATAACTGTGAGATGATCAGATAAATTAGCTAGATTTAGCTATTCTGTAATATATATGTATATTAAAACTTTATGAACGACACACTATAAACATATGCATTTTTGTCAATTTAAAACTATATCATAAAGAACAAAGAAAAGAAATTTAAAACTTCTAATCCAGACATCATCCTTTAGAAACTCATGCAAAATTATGCTTTACAGGAAAACAATAAGACAAATTTTTACAATTATGTATAACAGTAATTTATATTGTATCGATCTTCCTGGGAATCTACTAAACTTTTTGCATCTTTAAATTAATATTATCACCAAATTTGGGAAACATTTAGCCACTGTTCTCTCAAATATTTCTCCATATCTTTCTTTTTCCCTCTGGGAGTGCCAATAATTGTTAAGTGTAATTCGTTTTCTTGATATTGTCCAACACTTTTTTTTTTTTTTCAAGGAGGATGCTTATATTTAATTTGTGAAGCAAATGGATTGTGGACCCATTAGTGGGAACCGTTGGAAAGAAAGTTGTTAATTTTTTGTTTGTTTCTTTGTTTTTATTTTTACAGACTGCATTTTGATTCATTGTGCACAAATGGAGTACAACTTTTCATTTCTATGGTTGTGTATGATGTAGATTCATACCATTCATGTAATCATACACGTACATAGTGTAATGACATCTGTCTCATTCCAACACATCTTTGAGGAGTTGTGTTTTAACATTTAGTCAGTTGATTACTCTTTGTTGTTAAGATTTGACTCTTTTTATTAATACATCAAGAAGTTCATTTATTCTTTTTCTGCCAACTTCAATGTACTCTTCAGAAGATCTAATTTTTAAAAAATTTTTGTAATTGTTAACTCTAGAAATTGTATTTTGTTCTTTACAACTTCTGTCTTGAAATTCCTTATTTATTGGGTCATTGTCATGTTTAAAAAGAATATTTTTTTAAAGATCAGGAAAAGGGTTCTGTTTCTTGGGAGTGGCAGTGACAGGAAGTTGATACTGGGAGTGGGCATGCACCAGTGACATTGTCTCTAGGTCTTGGTTCTGGCTGTGAGGGTGTCTTCACCTAGGGACGATCCACTGAGCTGTACAGTCTTGATTTGTGCCCTCTCCTGTATGTATTCAATATTCATATTCAATATTAAGTTTCCTTAAAATAAGTTGTCAGGTCCATTGCAACATTGGGTGCTCAAATTAATTTAAACACTCATCCTTAAAAAAAAAATGAGCATGTTTTCCTATAATTATCTGAACAGTTTTTATAAGATTTATTTTGACACTTTTTGTTTACTAATTATGCTTCTGAATTCATTTTAGTCAGTTTCTATTAGCTTAGTTTTTCTTGAGAATCAGTCACATTCTTTTATTTATTTGCACATCTCCTATTTTTTTTTTTTTCTGTAACAGGAATGGCATGGATAACAAATTGTTACAATACTAATTTCTGATTTTCTGTCTTGAAGTTTGCTTTCATTTATTGTCATTGTGATTTAACACTTGCCTTAATTTGTCCAATATGTCTTCCTCATAATGGGCATCTGTGCACATTAATCTTAGTTTTCATATTTAGCTGAGCTTGCTATAAGTTACTCCTGTATCTTCATAGATTAATGGTCAGGGAGTTACTGGTCAGAGTTTCTTCTCGCTTTCCTCAGGCTAGTAAACTTTCAACTATCTACTTAGTCATCCGTGTATGGGTTTGGGTAAAAATTCAAAATTCTCTCTCTTCTTAAGTCTGCCCTAGTTTTTATTTTGTACTAAGCTTTCTCAAATGTTCTGTCATATACACATAGCCCCTGGGTCAGCTAAGGATACATGGGGAGATTAACTATTCTCATTTCCCAGATCTCCCTTTTAAATTTGTTGCTAGCCTGCTGGTATGCCACTCACACCATATGTGTCTGAACCTCAGGCTTGTGGAGTTGTGGGTTTCCCCTGCCTGCTTCCAATCAATGTAGCTGTATTTACTGACAGCACTACTGAGAAGAATTTTTCACTTGGATCCAAATCTATTCAAACTCTTGCTGGAGTAAGCTGCTGCTATTCACAGCCAGGTTTGCCTTGGTAGCACTGCTGGGTCTGGGTGGGGATGGGGCTAGGGTGAGGTGGTAAGTGGAATAGTTCCAGGCAGGAGTGTCAGGGGTCTAATATTCTTACCTACATTTTAGCAGTTTTTAATGCATAAATGATTTTGAGTTTATTTATATCTAGTTATGTTTCCAAAGACATTAAATTTTTCTTGTGATTTTTTTTCCAATTTTATGTGTTTTCTGGGGTAAGACTTGTTAATTTCTTCATTATTGCCATTATTCCCTGTGAAGATCTCTCCTTGATATTCTCCACCCAGTGCATTTCATACAAGTTTTGGAATCGACTTAGTGTTCACAAATGCATGTATGCAAATATATGCTGAATATGTTGGGATTTGATTAGTATTGTTTTGAATCTTAATTGGGGAGATTAACATTTTAACAATTTTGAGTTCTCTGATGAATATAATATAAATCACTTTAAAAATTTCAGCAATGTTTTGACATTCTCATTTCAAAGGTCTCACATTTATTTTTAAATATATTACTAGGTATGTGATGTTTTGAGGTTATACAGTATTTGTATTTCAAATTTTGTTCATAGTACATAGAAATAGAATTAATTTTTGAATATTATCTTTGTGAAAAGCAATGTTGATAATACTGAATAGTAATATACTTTTTATTAATATATTATTTCTATTTGTCATATGTAAATGCTTTAATATTATGACTTCTTTTATATTTTCATAACTTTTTAAATACTTTTTGCCTGACAATATTAAGACCATCAGTAGTGCACATTTGTCCTATTGTAGACTTAAGAAGGAAAGTACTATTTCCCAATTAAAATAATGCTGAATCTTACACATTACAATACTTTTACATAATATTATAGATATTCCTTTTTCTATTTTTGTTTTTCATTTGTCATAGATTTAATTATGAAAATATTGTATATTTTATAAAATATTCCTTTTTTTAATATATGAAAAGTACTTTGATCCACCATTATCCTATCTGCAGTTTCAACTACCATGGTTAACACTTGTCCAGAAAATAAATGGAAAATGTCAAAATTAAACAATTAATGAGCTTTAATTGCATGTTGCGGTAAACATCAAGGTAAAATTGTGTGTCACCCTGTGCTGTGTGAAATTGTGTGTCACCCTGTGCTGTGTTGCCCTTGACCTGAATCATTTCTTCATCTAGCACATGCACACTGTTTACAAGTTATCTGCCCATTAGTCACTTAGAAGCTATGTTGGTCAGTAGATGGACTGCCATGGTATCCCCATGCTGCATTCAAATGATTCTTATTTTATTTAATAATAGCCTCAAAATGCAAGAGTATGAAGCAAAGGAAACACTAGAGCATATAACCTGGGAGGACAGATTTAACTTTGCTGTTATGTAGCCATGCTACAGGGAATATAGAAAAAAATATTTATAGGGTTTGGTCTTATTCGCAGTTCCAAGCATCTATTAGGGATCTTGGAACACATTCCCCATAGATGCTGGTGGTTATTTTATATTTTTGCTTCAATATAGTAATGTATTAAATTATATTAGTTAGATTTCAGGTAGTAAATCTATCCCAAATCCATGCATATGTCAACTTTTAATGATATATTATGTTTTTGAGGTATCATTGAACAATATTTGATAAAATATATCTTTAGAAGTTTTACACATCTTCCCAGAAAATATTGAATCTTCACTTTGCTTTGAGATCCTTATCAAACTGTCATATTAGTACTCTGATGACCTCACAAAATGTAGAAGTATTACTTCTCTCATTAATATCTGAAAATATTGAAACTATCAAGCCTGAAATTTAAATTTAATGCCTAGCTATTTTAAGTATTAATTCAATGTATTTTGCAGGTGTAAGATCATCTAGACCTTTTCTTCCTTCTTGTTACAGTTTTTTAAGATTCCTCCACATTTATTGGTAATTTCTATGGTCCACCTTTATTTAGTTTTTTGGACTGTTTCTCTTCTCTCTTTTCCACTAACTTCGCAGTTTCCATATACTTAAGAGTCCTGTGTTTTATTTCTTTGGCTATACATTGACTCTGCTTGATGATGGTATGAAATTTGTGTAAATACTTGTACAAAGATTTCCCAAATTTGATTTCAAACCACAGAACATACTCCAGTAAGGCATTCACTTAAATAAATTATATTGAGCATATTGAACAGAAAGAGAAAAATTATGCAGACCAATTCTAGAAGTCTGAGAAATACACTGATCACGATTTCCTTGGGAAGATCTATCTCAAGAATCTTCTTTTACGAAAGCTCAAAGCAGAGAATTCCATTATGGATTTTGTATCTCTTCAGTCACGTATTCAAGACAAGCTGAATTAGCCAGTTAGGCAGGTTTGCAAACTATTAGTGCAAAAATAACTCTAAGAGTTGTCAGCAGAATTTCATACATGAACCAGCCATCAAAACCCAGAACTCAGTTTCACCAGAGATAGATGGAACTTTTTCAGTTCAGTCTTAAATCATCTCTGTAATTGACCTATTTCCACTCAATCTCTTTGTAATTAAGTGTTTTTTTTTTCATGTTCTAAGTGATATACACATTTATTCAGGAACCAGGTAAATTTCAGAAAAAAATATGAAAAATTAGAAAATATTATTGGAAATTAGGTTTCAACTAAACAATACCACATCAGCCTCATTCTCCTGAATGCATTTGCTAGAATACAATAACCAAAATAATTTCAGAAGTATTTCAATACTACTGGAAAATAAATTTTTAAAAACCTCTCTCACTCCCAGGTAGCACACAAATTCAATAACAAAATGTATAAGAAAAAATTTTGTCAAACCAATATTAACATGTCTGTTTAAAACACAGGAATGAGTGTATAATATGGACAGAATAATGGAAAAAAATAACATAGATGAAACAAGAAGTAATATTTTTGAGAGAGCCAACTAAATGTGGCATTGGCATTGACTGAATTCTTCATAAACATTTCCCTAGAACTGGAACTTCTGAAAATTAAGTGTTCAGGTAAAACAAGCAAATTGGTCAGAGTGACACTTTGGAAAAAATCTATAGTTCTAAGTGTTTATAACAACAACAACAAAAAAACCCTGAAAATTGAAAGGCTCAAAATTCATTTTAAAAAGTGGCTAACTTTAGACATGTAGAAAAGTCAAAATAAAGTTAAAAATGAACATAAAATATAATAAAATAATTATTAATTACAAAAGTAATCAATTATATTTTACCATGATTCAACCAATATTTACCATCAGAAATGCACAAATTAAATTTAATAGTATATATGAATTTTTAACCAATGTCTTTTCAGTTTAATCCTGTACTCTACTGATCTTTCCTCTCTTTTTATGAATCCTGATCCTACCCTCTCTTCTTCCTCTCACTTTGCTCTGGCTTCAAAATATGAGAGAAGACTTTTCTGAATCTGGCTTATTTTATTTAGCATGATTTTCTCCAGTTTCATCCACTAACTGGCAAATGCCATAATTCCATTCTTCTTTGCGGCTGAGTAAAACACCATTTTGAATATGAACCACATTCAATGTACACTTTTCAGTGTGTGTATGTTTACCACATCCCTCTGTTGATAGGCATTTGGGTTCTTCCCATAACTTGGCTATTGTAGTTATACTACTATGAACACTGATGTGGGGGTATCACTATAGTGTGCTGAATTCACTTCTTTTGGATAAATACTGAGAAGCAGGATAGATGGGTCATACTGTGGTACCATTTCTAGTATTTTTGTGGAATCTCCATATTGCTTTCCCGAGTGGTTATAGTAATTTGCAGTCCTGCCAAAAAGGGATGGTGCTACTTTAAAATAAACTTATTTTGTTATTAGAATGAAGAATATTGTCAATCAAACAGAAAATGTGTCCAGATTTCATAGATTCAAAATGTCAGATACTATACTCATTAAAATAAATGAAGTCCTTAGTTCAGTACTTTAATTGATAGGTATATACTTAACTCATTTCACATCAGAAGTAAAATTAATTTTAAAATAATTTTGGAAAGCTGAGCTATTGTATTTGATAGCTCATCATTTTAAGGGCTAGAATTTATAGTAAATTATTAAATATCATTCTGATATAAATACTATGAATTAAGCAACACAGACTTCTCATAGTTCAAATACATGCAAATAAATTGAGGATTATTTCATATTAACATAATTTTCAACATGAAAATTTTGGCTGAGAAGATAGTAATAATTGCCTTTATCTGTCTGAAAGGATGATAGGAGAAAAAAATGTGAGTTTCCTTCTTGCTTCTTTGTATCATCATGCATTGACAACAGGGAAACTCATTCTGTTTTCTGAACATCCATATGGATCATTCTTGATGTTTCTACATATAGAAAAACTTACAATAATGTTATCTTTATCAGTTTTTGGTGTTTAAATATAAAACAGAAAGAAAATATGAGCCCATGATGAAGCAAGTATTCACATGCACCCCTATGTAATGACCTTTTAACACTATTTTTTAAAATATTTTGAAATATATTGTGTGCATGTACAAATAAGTAACAACAGATTTCACCAATATGTACAACTATTAGCACCAGTTAAAAGTCTAAGAAAAAACGTTTTTAAAATAATTTATTATAACACCATAAGAATTGTTGTGAATAACATTGCAAAGAGGAAGGAAGTTCTCTTCTAACTTTACAGATAACTATAAAATGTTACCTTTATAGATAAGACTTAAAGAGAAATTCTGAGAAATACATTATCTGTAATAGTAAGGGTTACTACTTCTTTTATAGTTACATGTAGCACTATAAGTAATTATATTTTATATTTTTATAGTTACATGTAGCACTCAAAATGTTATAAGTAATTATATTTTAAGTTTTGGAAAACAGTGAATTGGAATTAAAATGACTACAGTCTATGAAAATTAGTCTTACATGTTTTCAAATCTGTGCTAGGTAATCCATATGTAAATAACATTAGAATATCTGGATTTAAATACAAGACTTTCATTTATTAATAAAGCAATAAACTAGAGGATTTAGTAAAATGTTTTCTTGAATATGAGATTATTCATTCTAATGTAATGATTTTTCTTCCAAATAACATGGGATTATTTTTCAATGTACCACACATCTTATAAAGTGTTTGAAATTGATATCCATGAAGTTTACATTGAAGTCTGTATATTTTCCACCATTTCATAAAATTTGGTACATAAGGCAAAGAAATCCTCAGGTAAACATAAAATCAAAAGATATAATAAGAAGATTAAAACTTTATGTAAATATTGAGCAATATTATTGGAATTTCTTTCTTGCTTTAATAATGTACTACAATAATGACCACATAATTTCTAATAAAATAAATTTAGTAAAACTTAGAGATCATATTATGATTAAATCATAATGAGCATTAAAATATTAAATATAAAAATTTTCAGTGCAAATGTCAATTTTTCCTATTCATTTAATCATCACCTAAAACCAGTTCTCTTTTGCATTGGGCAATAGTACCTTAAAGGGAAATGTACAGATTTAACCCTAGAGACAAAATAATTCAAGGGCTATTTCAAGTTTTGTGTAAGGTATTTCCTGGTACTAAGGAAAAATTAATTGCCTTTATACTATAAATTTTTAGTATTATACCTTAAGTGATCTAATCCACATAGATAATTAATTAAAGAAACAAATTCATTTTTATGTTATAGAACTCCTATGCAACTTCTGATTTTGCCAAATCTTTGCTATTAGTGTCAATCTTCAAAATAATTTCAGTTTTGGTTTTCAAAATTTTAAACACATGTTGTGTAGTAAGATTGATATGCTAAATAAAAATCTAATAATTATTCTTAATGAACTGATTATGCAAATCTTTGTAAGGTTACACCTAAGCTTATATTTTAAAAACCAATTTCCATATCATAAATATGGAAGTTGCATTTGTTTTGTGATAGTTTAATATATAGACTTAATGAGATCTTTGATGATGAAGTTTGAAAAATACTTAGTCTTAATTTCATTGAAGTTAGTTAAACCTCTCAACAGTATCAATATCATGGGTCACAATTATTAAGCTTAACCATTCCTTGTCTATTGCCTTTGGTGTTTTGATTTGAATCTTTAGATAATTGGGTAAGTAAATCTGAGTGTTACAATAATTCCATGATCCAGTACAAAACTTCTCTATAAAGGAAAACACATAAGTTTTTTGACTTCATTGTTTGCTCTAACACAATTCAGGTAAATCGTTTATAATAATTTTCTGTCCTTATGTCCACAGCAATTATAGACTCTCACTGCAGATCCTTAAGGCCACACAACTGAAAGGGCTCCAGAAAAATACAATCTTTCAATTTACAATCTTCTTTTATGCAATTTAGCAAGTGTGAAAAAATGCTTATATAATCAAACTCCTGTTAAAATATTGTCATATGACTCCAAATAATCATACGTTTAAAAGAGCAATTTGACAATGACCAGAGTGATGGAAGTGCTGTTATGCAAAGCCAGGTTACACTTATTTTCAAAAAGAAAATTATTATGCAAAATTCATAGTTGAAGAAATTGGAAAATACAAGTAAGGGTGAATTGTAAATAAATTACAGAGTAAGATTAGAGAACACTTTTTTGTTGCTGTTTTACCCATGTTAGAACATTACAATAAAGAAGAAAGTTGAATTTCTAAACCCAAACAAATTCTTGTTTGGTTTTGCATTTGTTTTTCTGTAATTGCTTTTAGAACATTTTACTTACTAATTAACATAAATATCAAGAACTATATGACTTTTTGTGACTCCATATTCTTGGAATTTCATAACTGAATTTATCACAACATAATGCAAATTTCTGCAGAAGAAAGATACATAGTTCATTTTCTCTGATACACAATTTTATGATTTCTCATTGATTATGGAATAGGTAAAAATTCTTTTCTCCAATTTCTTTGAAATTTTGTATAATTATACAGATTTATGCTACAGAAATCAATTTGAACAAAATATATGTTCAATCAAATTATAATGAAATATCGTTGATAGGAATATAGAGGGAAAAGTATTTGTTGCATTCAGTGAAGTTCATCAAATACAAATTGGAAATCTTTTAAGCAACACTCGGTCTGTTTAGGTAAAAAATGCTCTTTCAGAGTTCCACACACATCACTGTAATTGCTTCTCTCCATGGAGGTTGATGGCCTTTTGATAACAGCATAGTGAGAATTCTCATGTCCTCAAGATTTAAGGGTGGTTTCTGGGATCTACATGTGGTCATGTGGTTCCAAACAGTCTATCTTCCGAATCCTTTGTCTTCTGGTTTGGACCAACTGGGGGCTCTGAGGACACTGGTGGTTGGTGTGAACCTTGCTCTGTGCTCCACCTTAGCATGGTCAGAGCCCAGGGGTGCTTCCTGGATGACAACATGCTGTGTGTGGGTTAGGGCAATCATCCTGTGGGTTCTATTGCCTACTGGTTCAGGAGGCTTACCCTGTTCCTTCTGCTGAATGGGCTTTCTCCCCATGTTCCTATACTCTGGTTTACCATCCAGGGAGATTTTCAGCTCTTTTCCACACATAGTAGAGATAGAAAAGTTAAAGATCAAGGACTCCCTCATAGAGCCCACAAAGGCTTCAGGTTTCCTTTGATGATGCTGAAACCTTGGTGGACAAGATATTGCACATTTTCTAATAAAAATTAGTTAATTATTTAGGTATATTTTGAAGGTTATTTCTTAGTAGCATTTATAAAAACCTTGTACATTTAGTGTCTTTGAGCAAATATCAAAAAAATGAGTGAGAAAAACTGAGGAAAGGAAGAAATAAAGGAAAGAAACAAAAACTCTGAAATATACTGATATGCACTATTAAGAAAATACTTTGATTTAAAATGGTACTTGCTGCTCAACTGACAGAGAAAGCATTTAGATAGCCTAATGCCCTGGGAAAAACTTTTAGTAGCTGATGATATTAGTCTACTTAATTAAGCATATAGTAATAATTGAAAATACATGACTATGTTAACATTTTTTCTATATCTACATCCATTTTAGAAGCATAAAGATTTTTGGGTTCATTTACTATATTTTATTAAAATTAGAATTTAAGTGTACACATAGGGTGGTTTCTCTGGATATGTTCACTCATTCCAGAGGAAATTAAAAGAATCCTTTAGCTAAACATATGTTTAATAGCATAAATCAGTCCAAAAACAGCTTTTGGCAAAGTGTTGTTTGATTTGCGTTCTAGGATCAGTGACACTGATAATCATCAAATAAAATTATTTTGTCAACAAAAGGAATTCAAATAAAAGCTTATTTGACTTGGTTGAAGCAATATTTGAATTTGATAAATTCTTGAAAGGTATTAAAGATTTATATAAATCACGATGACATATTTCCATTTTCAATGAAATCATTTCTTTCTAGATTTGCATACCATTGTCTGTTAAAAAAATGGATAGCAGGAAATTGTACATCCATTGAATAAGTCAAGGCAAAACCAACATATACAATTCCTCTAGAAAAAAATCATGAACACTTTAGAAAATAATCATTTTCTAGAAAATGCATTAAAATCTCATAATCTGTATTGTAAAAACTGTAGATTCTGGACAAAGTTCATTATATTCTATGTGCTTTGTTAAGAAATAATTAAGATGTGACAATGAATAAAAGCATAATACTCTGGTAAGATATTTTACTTTGAGAAGAGGACTTGGAAAGAGGTGGCTCTTGGAGAGAAGAAAATCTTTGTCATTAGGAGTTGGGTAAAGGGGAAACTGAGATAGGGAAGGGAAGGAAGCTTATTTGATATTTCATTTTGAGACAGTTGTCAAAATGGAAGTTGTCTTATGTAAGAAACTTCTGAGAGATAGTATGGACACACCTTAGCATTGCTTTTCTAGGGAAACAGATATTGGGACATTTAACCACTGACTGCTCTTCACTCATATAGAAGGTTGCCCCAGGGAGAATCACCCTCCCCAAACTTTAAGAATGTTGTTGGCTTTGATTAAATTCAGGGTGTAGGTACAAAGTGTCCATCACACCTAATGGTACTGCCCAAACCTAAGCCGTGAGGTTGACACATAGTATACCCATCTTGTCTCTCACACACAATCCTGCAAGCTTCAATTCTACTCACCACATGAGAGATCATGTATTTGAAGATTTGTGCTAATGTAATAGAATAGTAGGTAATGATAGAAGATTGAAGTCATTCTCAAGCCCTTTTAACTAGTTATCACCCCATTTGAACAGTCCTAAATTTAGATTAAGAGGAAAAAAAAGTCACTTATGGTGAATATTTGTAAGTGAGCTATCAATCCTCATGTTCTACCAGAAGCATATATCAATGAGCATGCCCTATGGATAGAATATTGACCTCAAGGAGTGATAAAATAGATAAGTCAAAACTCATCATTTTAATAAAGAGGGAGTTAAATCAGTAACTGAGAAACTTAAGACTAATTAATACTCTCAAAAATCAACAAAACAAATACCATAATTTTATTCTATGCTAAGTGAGATCAGCCAATCCCAAAAATCCAAAAGCCGAATGGTCTCTCTGATATATGAATGATGATGCATAATGTGGGGGGGAAAGATGGCAAGAATGGAGGAAAGATAGCTAGCATAGAGGGAAGGGAGGGGTGGGGGTGGGTGGGGGGTAAAATTAATAACAGAATGTGTGACAGATACCATTGCCCTGTGTACATGCATGAATGCACAGATGGTGTGACTCTACCTTTTGTACAAACAGTGAAACAATAGCTGTACTCCATTTGTGTTCAATGAATCAATAAGTAAATAAAAGAATAAATTAAAAAAAAATCAACAAAACAAATTGTTATTACAAAGGCTAAGAAAAGCAAATAGTTGGCATCACATTTAGATTGTGAACTACATGATTTGGTACTAACATCCTCCTTGGATGCTGGCTCAGGTTTGAAAATATCAGCAAGGGTTTTACCATTTTGCCTGGGTTACTGACTGTGCTTAAATTCCTTCTCTCAGCAGGAATCTTTAATATTCACCAGGCTAATTCAAATTCTTTATATTCTAAAACAACGGGAATGATCAAATTCTAGAGCATCCTAATGGATATTACTGCACATTTTCTACATGGCTCTCTCTAAAGAAACTAGAGAAACAAAAAGTGAATTAAGAAAAGGGCTTTTCAAAAAGGGTGGTTACATTACCATTTACACAAAAAGTTTGAAATCATTTTATAATATACACTCATTTTGATTAGAAAAGCAATAGTATTCACATGATGATCATTGTACTCATGGACCAGTCTTTTCAAGGTCAAGTGTGATTTATAATAATCCATTAACTATGCCAACAACAGATTATGTTAGTTACAGTTAAATCCATTTCAAATGGCTTTGCACTTCCATTGTTGAAAATAAATCCTTCTTAAATAAGGTAATGGAGACAATAAACAGAACAAAACTAGTACAATTAGCACATAATTTATATTATAAAGTTTGTCAGATTACAGCGTCCTTCCATTATTTATAAGGACTTGTTACACAGCTGTGGAAAGCAAGTGGTCATAAATTTTTGGAAACCAGCTCCCATGAAAAACATATTTCCTATCTTGTATATTCCCTATGTTTGCATAATCATAGCATATCACATTATAATTACAAATGAAATAGTGGGTTAGAAAGTAACTGTGTTAATTCATTTCTCCATACATTTAATAATTCTTTCAGGTTCTGATAGCAACTGATTCGTAGAAGCTCAACAGTACTACTCCTTGAATGAAAGTAGGATTTAATACAGAGCATAAAATCATCCCAGGGACATAAATTGTCATTAAGGATTAGATGACTTATATATCTTTTCACTTTAGAGGTCTGTCATATCTACCCTTAATTTTGAAGACCACAGGTTTCTACCTAACCATGATTCATTAGCCCAGGTCAAATAAATCACCTTAAGTCAAAGTTGGGCCTTGAAAAATATGTTTTGTCATGGAACTCTATATATCATGTTCCAAGTGGAGGGCCTTTATCCTCCTTAACTAGAGGAGGCAAAGCAGAATTCCATCTATTTCAAAGTAAAAGCCTGGCATTTTCCCCAATCATAAAATTATTTCTTTGTTGGAAATACTTGCAAACATAAATTCAGTTTCTTTGTGATTAAGAACTGAAACTGTAAAGATACTAGAAGAAAGCAGAGAGGAAGAAAAGATCCAGGTATTTCTCTGAACACTGGCTTCCCCACCCTAGGAATCTAAAAGAAAAAGCAATAAAAGCAAAAATAGAAAAATAAGACTAACACGAACTTAAAATCCCTGCAAAAAAGCAGCAGAGTGAAGAAAAAACACACAGACTGGGAGAAAATAATCTGTGAATATACATCTTACAAAGGGCTAATATCAAAATATTTGAGAAACTCTACTCAGTAAGAGGAAAAAAATAGCCCAATTGAAAAAAAAATGAACAAAGGATCTTAATAGAAATGTCTCAAAAGGAGAGACATTAATGGCCAATAGATGAAAAAAATGTTTAAAATCTCTAATAATTAGGGGAATGCAAATTAAAACCATGATAAGCTATCACTTCATTCCTATTAGAATGGCTATTATCAAAATAAACAAAGATGAGAAGTGTGGGCAAGTGTGTAAAAGATGAGAACATCTGTACACTGTTGGTGGGAATGTAAATGAGTACAGTTATTTTGGAAATAGATTCTTCAAAAACATAAAAAAACAAAATTAATAAAAGATCCATCAATGTTAGCTCTGATTATACATCCAAAGGAACTGACATAACTAGCTCAAAAGGATTATCTGCACTCTCATTTTCATGTTAGCATCATTCACAACAGGCAACATTTAGAAACAAACTCAGAGTATAACAAAGAATAAATGCATAAAGAAAAAGTGGTAGAAATATGCATTAGAATACAATACAGTCTTAAAAGAGGGCACTCTGTCATTCACAACAATATGGATGGAGCTGGAGGACACTAAGAGATATAAACCAAGCACAAAAAGACTAATAATGTAGGATCACACTTATAGAATCTAATAAAATAAAATAAAATAAATTTCGTGGAAATATTAAGTAAAAATTTTGTAAATGGAGGCTGGGAGGGTTAAGAGATAATAGAAAAGTGAAGATGTTGATCAATGGATTTAAAGTTCCAGTTAGACTGAAGGAATAACTTTTATTGATATTTTGCACTCTACGGAGACTACAGTTAGGAATAATGTGGTATATAATGACAACTGTAAAAGAAATTTTTAACATTTTTAACAAACGCACACACACACATGATGCTAGTGAGTCGGCTTGATTTAATCTTTCTGCAAAGGATATATAGATTAGAACATCACACTGTATTCCATAATTGTACACATTTATAATTTATTAATTTAAAATAATTTAAAATATGAGGACCAAATTCCTCTGATAGCTGAGTTGGAAAAAAAAAAAGTTACCCTTCAGACTATTACCCTGCAAAACATTCTTTTTGTTACTTCAGTATATCCAGGAAAATAGAACATTTTTTATTTTTAGTATCATCACAGTCTATGCAAGCTGTCTATATATAACCAGGTTATTTTATTGGGTTCATTTATGGTGGTAAATGTACACTGACAACATTTGAACATATGTAATATCTTCTATAACAAAATGATAGCCATTTAACCAGAAATCCACCAGCCAGGGTGAAGCATATGGCCAGCACAGATATTCTGTAAGTATTTTATACAGTGTGTGCACACATGTCTGTGGATGCATGTACACGTGTCACATATTTAAAAATATGAACTTATAGCTGAACACTCGTTTCTGCTTTATACATTGGAAACTAACCTATTTGTGCTTTGAGTGCCTGTCATGTGAGTCACTATGAGGACATCGGGGCTCTCAAGTCACACCCATCACATCCAATGACTTCATGCAATTCTCTACATCTACTTTGATGATGCTGTTTTTCCATCCTGTTTCAGTTCCTGAAACTGTCCCAGTGTGCTCCCTGGAAATGACACTTGGTGAGCAGTTGTTCCCTCTCACTTCCCAATGCTTCCTTTTATTCTGCTCTAACTAAAATAAAGACTTCCTCTGAAGTTCCTCATCCCTTGCAGATGCCACGTGGTGACTTATGTCTTCTTAATGAACTTGTTCCTGTGACATCCATCTTCTATCATTCTCTGAGACACAGCACTAGACATCAATGAGCTCCACTGAATATTGGACAGCTGTCCCTCTGTAGTGGATAGCCTGGATTTCCCATGTGATAGGATGGAGAGATACCCAAGAAAGGCCTAGACTTCTGGGTGTGTCTGTGAGGATGTTTTCAGAGCTGACTGGCTAGAGTCCCAACCTGAGGCCAGGTGGCACTGTCCAGTAGGCTGGAGGTCTGCGTGGAACAGAACAGATGAAGGAAGAGGAAGTTGCCCTGGATGCAAACGCTGACTTCTTCAAGTGAGCAGTGCCTCACTTGCTGCCATTGCCTATGGACATCACTCATCAGCTTCCTTTTCTTCCAACATGGACTCTCAGGTATTCCGCTGAGAGTGTCCAGGCCTTCAGACCTGGATGGTGGCTGCATCACCAGTCCCTCTGATTTTCACGTTTCTGTCTTTGTGCAGTTACTGTTCCTCTGCTCTCCAGTGCACAGATAGCTAGTGTGGGACTATCCAGCTTCTGATCATGTAAGCCAACCTAATCACACCTTTTATAACCAATACATGTATTTTGAATTATTTTCAGTTCTTTTCTATGATCTTATACATGATCAAATTTTGTAAATATTCCTTGAAAACTATAGCAGAGCCAGGTGAAGGGGTGCAGGCCTGTAATCCCAGCAACTTGGGAGGATGAAGCAAGAAGATTTCAAGTTTGAGATTTGCCTCAGCAACTTTGTGACACCCAGTTTCAAAAGAACTGGGAATATAGTTCAGCAGTAAGGTAAAGAGCCCCAGGGATCAATCTCCAGTACCAAAACAAAATTAAACAAAACAAAGACCAAGAAAATAAAACCAAAATGGAGGTACACTCCTGATTTTGGAGGAACACTTGCTAAGTTTCAACTGGATTTATAATATTAAACATGCTACTGAAATTCTCTATGAGCAAACTTAAATCCTATGTTAGTTACATCTTATGTTAATAATGTGTTCCTGTATTTTATGTTTCTCTTGTTTTTCATTATGTAAATTTTGATACTACTTGATACTTAGATATATTAGATATTGAGCACAAATTAAGGCTTTTATCATTACAAACACTCGATCTAATTTAATTATCATTGCAATAAATTCTAAATTTAAATTCTAAATATCTTGGTTATTTGTAGTATTAGTTACATTGTCAAACATTAAAAATTCTTTATTGCAGTTCAATAAGTCACTTGGTAGTATAAAATTTATTTTCTTCTAGAAAAAATCTTGAAAATAAAACAGTTTGTTGATGTTTCAACAGATTTATCTATTTCATATTTTTATCTATTTTATGTTTTTAAATTTTGAGACGGATTTGCCTGTATTGCCCTGGTCAGCCTCAAACTTGCAATCCTCTTGCTTCCACCTACTGAGTTTCTGGGGTTTGATGTTTTAGATTTTTTTCCTTATGTGAGGTATTTTATCTGCTACAATCTCTTGTGCATTCTGTCACCTCATATTTCCTTACTTCTCTTTTTCCTCCTCATGGTCTTTGAGTTTGTGAAACTCTAGGTTAGGATTTGTCTTATTTGTCTATGACAATATATCTAGTCACAATTTCATCAGCTATTTTAAAACTTCTGGTGATGTTCTTTTATTCCTTCTCCTTTCTACTCTTCTTGTTTTTCTTGCAGTATTGTGCTGTGGCTTCTATGCTAGTTTCTTTTGTTGTTTTCACTCTAAAATGATGTTTGTTGAATTGTACCATGTATTTTCAAATGGTATTTGTGCTTGTGACATGAAATTTCACACCACAGTCCAGACTACCAGGAATCCTTAGTATAGATTTTTCTTTGTTAGTGAATTATTTTAGCAATACATTCTCCGCTGATATATGGGATTGATACCACAACATTGTGGTATAGGCCGAGATACATAAACCCCCCACCCTTCTTAACCAACTGATGGTTGCCAAGAAATCTGCATTGTGCCAAACTGTCCTTCCAGATTCTAAACATTATGCGAAAACAAGAGTGGGGGTAGCTCCTTCCGACAGCATCACTACTCTGTTTTTATGCTTATGAAAAGAAATTGCTATATATTTTTCTCTTATTCTGGACACTGTTTTTTGTGAGATTCACCTTTGCTTTGTAGAGGTAGCTGTGATGTGTGAGAGCAATCTGATTCATCATATAAATACTCCAGCCCCCAATGACACCACCTTCTCTTAAAGAGTCATTCAGTCCCAGGTATTTCAAATTTTAACTAGCTATGCAGATTTGATTTGTACTTTCTTCTTTTGTCTTATTTTATATTTTTGATTTTTGAGACAGATATCCCGAAATTTCCCAGGCTGCCCTGGAACTGGCGATCCTCCTCCCTCAGCCTTTCTAGTTACAGGGTTTCAGGTGTGCATCACTGTGCCCAGCTACTGTAAGGCTTTCTATTTTGCAACCTCCCTCATAAGTTCGTATGTTTCCTGAGATAACATCATATTTACCAAAATCATTCAAAATGTGAAATTTCAAAAATTACATTTCGATGACTTCTTAAAGAAGGAATTTTTGTTTTTTTCATAGAAGATTGAGTACCATACATGTCCATGAGTTTTCTGGGACCTTGAAATTATAAACTGTACATTCAGTAATATAAGAAATATTTCCAATTTTTGTATAAAAGTCTCATTACATTTTTGTTTCTAAATACATCATCAGGGTTTCATTTCACATATATTTGCAGTGTTCCAGTAAAATGGCATGGAGATTTTAAATCTGAAGGTCATAATTTGCCTCTCAGAGGTGACCAGATTCTGTATCAGATTAGAGATATATTATGTAAAAGTATATGCATTTTCCATGACTAATAAACACTTTTTTGCCAACATACGATTCATTTAAATCTTTGCCTTCATTGTCAGCAAAACTGGAAAAAGACAATTTAATGAACCGCATACTAATATTTATTAATGACATAGCCACAGATTTTTAAATGACTTGGAATATTGAAAAGTAATTCTCTAATTTTTCATTTATTATATTAAAACTTTTAATAATTAATTCACCATAACTACTGCAAGTACATTCATACTTTATGTTAAAACATGAATTTCCTCATAATAGGATATCAATATTTTATTTTTATTGAATATCATAAGCATTTAAAAATAATTTTACTGTGCTTTAGGCAATAATTTTTAAACTACAGAATAGATGAAATCTGATGTATGCATATATAATTATGACTTCCCTTCTCAAGAATTTCAAAGAATATAAAATTGAATCATGCCTTAAAATTTTGTTGAACTGTTTAATTAGAATTGAAATTACTGAGTGTTTTTTTACATCAAAGTGTGTTAATAATATGAGGCAGTACTGTTGATAGGGAACTGGTGGGTTTATAATAGAACCAGTTTTAGTTAAAACTAATGTCTGCACTTGTGTGGTTAAAAGTAGGAATAAATAAATATATTCAATATTGAAAGGGAGCACATTTTTTGTTAAAAAAGAGAAGTGTTTGTAAGGCAGTTGACATAATTTTTAAAAAAATTGATGCTAGGAAAATGATTAATTTTGACTACATGAGCATTTACATCCCAAATTTATTCAAGGGCAACTACTAATATCATCAGCCCATACCAATTAAGAACAGATTGACCAGAAGTTCTATCTTATATTCAATTTCAACTCACCAGGGTAAAATCTGTTTTGCTGTCTCATATAGCTTGTGATACAACAACATACAAAATAAAGCTAAGAATTTGGTTCTGCTAAAATTTTGTTCTTCATTAGAGGAAGTTTAGAGATCTCAAAACATTTGGTGTGTAGCAAAGGAAGATAGTCCCTAACAGGAATAATGGAAGTATACAGGGGGAAAGCGGCTTTCTCTGAAAGTGGAGGAGGAAGTTCTAGTGGAGATGATCTGATGTTGATCTAATGCTGATGGCCTATGCACTTCTGAATTCACCTCTCTGTTATGAATAAGAAATAGTAAGTGGAATTCAGTAAGGAAGACCATCCCTTCCCAGGAGAACCCTTGCCAGGAAACTAGTAAAATTGCTTCTTTTTGTCTAAATGTAATTGCTTACCTGGCTTAGAGGTCTTGTGAGTTGATTTAAGAGTTTAGCTCTCATAGAGAAAATTTTATTCTCTAACCTTCAATTACATACTCCAGCACATTAAATTACTGAGCACTAATTAAAAATAACAAATGCTATAGAGATTAATAGACAATTGTTTCATAAGGAAAGGCTGCCATTCGTTGGACATTTTAAAA
>JAJEJO010000189.1:662327-674380 GCA_020662805.1 Glaucomys volans | reverse complement strand
CTGGGGGTTCAGGCAGTGGCAGGTGGTTGCTCTCTCCTGGGGACACTGTAAGCTATTGCCAAAGGCCCAAAGCTCCCTGCCCGATCACTCCAGACACTGCTGACACTGCTGGCGGCCCCAGGAAGCTGGAAATGGACCCCCTCTGCCAGGGAAGCCACCAAACTCAGAGCAGTTCCACCTCCCCGCCGGGGTCAGCGATCACAGGGGCTTCGGGCCAACCTCTCCAGGTGCAGTTGGAGGGCCCAGGAAGCCCGAGATGGGCACTCTCCGCCAGGGAAGCTGCGGAAGTGGTGCAGAATAGTTTCCACTCCCCACCAGAGACTGCGTTCCCAGAGTTTCCCGGCTGGAGCTCCCCTGACGCAGCTGTAGGCCCCAGGAAGCTGGTAATGGGCCTTCTCTGCCTGTTAAGCCACCAAAATGGCGTGGGGTAGTTCCATCTCCCCGCCAGAGTCCGAGATCCCAGAGTTTCCCGGATGCCTCTGGATGCCCCAGGTAGCCTGAGATGCTCGGTCTCTGCCTGGGAGGCCGCCGGCTGGTGCCGGAGCCGCGGCCAGTGACTCCAAAGCGCTACTGGGGACCCGCACTCACTTGTTGGCTGGCCCAGACCCAGGTCGGTGGCTCCGAAGCAGCTGCAGGGTCTGGCGCTCCCGGATGGTAGCTGCCCGCGGCGGGCCGAGCCCAGCCGGGCAGAGTTGGTTCTGGAGCGGCACCTGGGGACCCCTTATATGTGCTTTGAATATAAAATCTCGTTGAGAGTCATATTCCTGCTGTTTGAATCCCGAGCAAGTAGGAATCCATGGAGCAAGTAGGAATGCAGCCTTCCTCTAATCCGCCATCTTGGATCTCTCCAAAATAACTGAATTTATATTTAAAGACAATGAAAGAAAACTGCAGTGAAAGAGAAGAAATTTCATTTTAAAAATTACTAACACCTAAATATGCTTTAATTTTTGAGAAACCAAAAGTTATATACCAACCATTAGAATGCTGTAGTTGTCAATAGTTTAATGCTGAGGATCCCATGTAGAGAATATAAAAATATGCTTACTAATAAAGATGGGAGAAATCAGTATCCCTATATTTCTTCTCACTCACAATATGGATTTTCACTGATTTCATATCAAAGTAATTTATACTATTTGCATTTTTGTTTGTGTATATAAATTACTTTGATATGAAATCAGTGAAAATCCATTTTATCAGTGATAAAAGATTTTTGTCTACATTTTAAAATATTCCAACAAAATTCGATTTGCCACAGTTTTTACTTACTGAACTTTCTATTTTGAGTGTTTACTTATGTGAGTCAAAGTTAAAATCTTCTAACACTTTTGCTTTGTTAAATATATTCAAGCAGTAGAAGAAATAAAAAAGGCATCATAGAATTGTAGCAAAATGATATTGATGCACATGTTGTAGCCATAGTTGACAGATAATCTTTATAACCAGATATTAGCTATAAAATTTTTTTCACTTTTTTTTATTTGCAAATATGTAGCTCACCTTTCACACAACAGGAATTATAGTGGGGATTCTTTTCCCAGAAAGTTCTTTCTTTTCATTTAGAGATATTGGGATAGGGACATAGCAAACAGACCACCACTATACCATAGGAAAAAACAAATAAACAAAAAACTAGAATATATGGAGGTCAATCAACACTTAAATTAAGTTAAATTAATTTTTCCTAAGAACTTGTTCTGGTTGGAACTAAAGTAATCCTTGGAATTTAAGGCAAAAGTAATGTCATATTCTATAATGGCCAGTGTAGCTCACAGCTCGGCTAACATATTCAATTTATTAAATGGAGTATCTGTCCATCAATATCATCATGCAGAATTTGACTCTGAAATTCTAACATTGAAGATAATTCTGTAAAGTATATAGCTTGTGACACAACAATATGCAAAATAGAGTTACGAATTCCTTTTCTTTTTTTTTTCTTTACTTCATGGGATCAAGTCTACAGAAATGTTGTTGCACAACACAGTAATATGGCACCTAACAGGGACCATGGAGGCTCATAGGAGAACACGCTACTGAAATTGAAGAAGGAAAGTACCCTACATTAAAGGCAGAGGTCACTGAAGAAATAAAGAATAGGGAAGTACTTGAACCTGAACCCAGTGATGTGGTAGTGACAAGCAGATGGGTTGGCATTCTCCCCAAATACTTAAAAATCTAAGCATGCTTTTGACAAAGCAACATGATTAATGTTCATTAACTAAACTATTGATATGTGCAGGCAAAAGATAGACCATGAATGAAAAATGTAAAAAGGAGCTTCCTCCTTTCATCCCTCAGATGATATTGGGCTTTGATTTGGAAGTTTTTAAATAAAAATACTAGCAGGAATAATTCAGAGAAATGCTCAATGTTAAAGCTAGGTTATTTGTATGGTATTATTGATATTGGTTAAGTTTAAGGGACTCAGTCTGTAATAAAAACTAAAGATCATTTGGAAAAATATTAGAATTGCTGTTAAAAGTACTTTTATACAATGATTTATATGTATATAAATGTCTTATACACACATATATATGTATATATACATATATATGTCTTAAATCATTGTATATATACATATATGTGTATTTTGGAACCATTATATAATTAATGGAGAAATCAAAAAATATTTGGGGAAGATTTCTAATTATTTGAAATCTAAGTTACACACTTAGAAGCAACATGGATAAAAAGGAAGTCACAACAAAATTTATGTGTGCTTTGAACTCCTAGACCTAGTTATTTAAAAAATGTGAGATGCAATTAAAGCAGAGGTTAGAAGGAATTTATAGTTTATATTGGAAAAGAGATATCAGGTTAATAACCTAGGTTTCCACCTGACCAAGATAGAAAAAGAGGAGAAACTGAAATCAAGGCAAACGGAGAAAAGGAAACAATAAAAGTCAGAGTAAAAATCAATAAAACTGAAAATAGAAAAAGAATAGAGGAAAATCAAGGAAATCAGAAGCTCATTTAATTCTTTAAATTGTGTTAGAATCAAGTTACCAGCAGGGTTACATTTCTATGTGGAGCCTCCCTACCTTTTCAGCTTCCAGAAGCTGGGCTTGGCCAGGGCCCCCTTCCTCCATCTTCAAAGCTAACAGCATGTTTTTCTTCTGCTTCCCAGCCACTTTCACAGAGCTTGTGATTATATTTGACCCACTCAGGTAATCTATGATAATCCCCTTTATTGAAGTCAGCTGATTAGCAAACTTAATCCCAACTTCAATTTAATTACCTTTTGACTTGTCACTGACATATTGAGTTTGTTGGAATTTGAATATGGAAATCTTTGGAAGGTCATTATTCTCTCTGCCATACATGGGTATTTGGAGCTGATAGTTTCAAAGTTTATTTGGAACTTTGGTAGTGAAAATATGATCCTATTGAGATCAGAGATGATACCAGCATTGAGAAACAGACTCCAGGTCCTTGTTTCCCTGGTGTTGAAGATTGAACACCCGAGAAACACCAAGGCAAACTTAGAAAGTATTATTTAAAGGATGGAATACAGAGAGAGAGAGAGAGAGAGAGAGAGAGAGAGAGAGACTCCTCTGCAGAAGAGGAGTGGCTGAGCAAGTGGCAATGTCCTGCCCTTTTAAAGACTTTAGATTTTTTTTGTTCTCATGCCCTCTCCTCCCATCCTGCCTATGACCCAAAAGGTAGAGTGATTCAAGGCCAGGAACCAAGCCACCCAGGGGTACAGGCAGGAAGGGAACCACTCAGGGGCACTTATTAACAACTCTTGCCAGGGATGAACAACCTTGGCAACAGGTTGCAGGAGGGGGAAGTGCTCTAGAGGCAGGTAACCTTGGCAACAGGTTGGTGGACAGGAAGTGCTCTGGAGGTATTAGCATTTTATTTCCTTTGAATCAATCCCCATCTTCCTGACCCATCATTCATTACCTCCACTGACTCCTTTGACCCCAGCTTCACTATCAATTTCTCAAAACATCTAGAATTATATGCTGCAAAGTAAATATAATTCTATATAAATTAAGAACCAAAAAAAGGGAAAAAAAAAAAAGAAAATCAGATATGATCAAAGGGTTGGAATAAAGACTTTGAAAAGTGAATTAAGCTGAAAAAATATTGATTACATAGCATGGTGGATGAAGGGACAGAAAGAGGAGCTGAATCAAGTAACTTTGGTCACTTTGGAAAGCAATGCTTTGACAGAGTACAGCAAAGCTAATAGCAAAATGAGCTGTACAAAAGCACTCTAATATATTTGATAATTTCCCACAGAAGAGTTTGATCAGAATCAAGAATTGATATTTATACTGGAGACAAATAAAATGAGAGCCAGTTTCTTTTTCCCTTCACTTTCTGAGAAAGTGGGAACTCTAGAAAGAAACATAAGCTGATGGACTTATGTCAGAGGTTATAGTCAGAGGTTTCAATATGGACTTGTGGTCTTTTAATTTTTATTCAATATGAAGATATTTTTTCTATTAGTTAATACAATGACTAAATGGATAAATGGACTGCTGGATAGAGGGATGACAGAAGTACGTATATGGATGTGTGAGAGAGTGAGAGAGAGATGTGTATTTTCCTATATTTAATCTACTGCAAAAGGCTGGAAAAGATGCCACAACAGTAGCCATTAGCCCATTCTCTAAAGTGTTCTTTAAAAACACCAGTTCTTAGAGAACTGGTTGGTTCCAAGATTGGAAGAGCTATACTATAAAATGAATATGGTTCATCTTATGTGGCTAGAAAGTAAGTGGTAAATGAAATAACATTGTATAGAAACATGTAAAAAGGGGACAGAAGTCAAACTAAAGAAACCCTAGTGGCCAAAGTTGTAATAATTTGAGTCACAAAATAAGTAATAAAAGAAAAACAAAGGATAAAAATCTCATTTCAGCCATTTCAGCCAGGTGGAATGGCAAGCACCTGTAATCTCAAAGACTCAGGAGGCTGAGGCAGAAGGATCACAAGTTAGAGGCAAGCCTCAGCAATTTAGAGACCCTTTTTCTCCAAAGGAAAAAGCAAAAGGTCTGGGGATGTAGCAGAGTGGTAAAAATCCCCTTGGGTTAAATCCTCAGTACAAAAGAAAAAAAAAAAAAAGAGTACCTTAGATTATACAACTTTATTAAGGAATGACAACTAAATATAGTATGGCATCCTAGAGTAAATAAACAGATATTCACAGAAAATTTGCTATAAATGAAATAAAGTCTTCACTTTAATTAACAATATTGTTCCAAGGTGAATTTCCAAGTTTTGACTAATGTTCTAAGCTTATGTAATAAGTTAAGTCAGGGATAGCTGGCAGAAGGATATACAGAACTCTTTTTACAGTTCCTGTATCTTTCTTTACCAATCTATCTTTAAAAAATAATTGTTATGTAAAAGTGGCTAACTTTGAATAATAAAACACATATTCCAAATATTTCAGTTCTATGCTCTCCTTTGCATCATTCAATTTCATATTTCAAAAAGACACAACTACTAATTTGTGAAATCTAGTAGTAAAAATCAGAGTACAGCACTTTCATATTTTCTTCTAATGTATTCTGTCTTAAAACATTTGCAAAGGTAGCTGCCACCTTTGTGAAGATATCAGAAGGAATCATTGATGAAAATCACAAAAGTTTTTCTTTCATTCCTTTCCAAGTTCCTTATAACTATAAATCTGTACAGGTAAGCCATTCTGCAGGATTCAGGAAGATCTGTTGATAATGGGGGGTGGCGATGAAAGAGAAGGGAAGAAGCAAAGCTAACTAACTGCAAGTGAGCTTTACTGATTTTTCTGCCACATTATTTGTAAGACAATGTCCCATTGAAGCTTATAATACCGTTCAGCTCAATTTATAGCACCCGTGCATGACAGCCTCCCTGCACACTGGCGCTTGCAGATTCGCATTAGGTTCTCACAAACAGTCAACAAGGATCGTTGAAAATAATATTCGCTTGCATTTTTTCCCATGCTGCCATTAGTTTTCAATTTAATTGTAGTGTTTCTATCTAATCTAAGTCTGACACTCAGGAAATAACACAGGTGACATCAAGATGATGGGGACAGTTAGGTCCTTTCAGTCAGAACAGTTTATTCCTGCATGGTAACTCCTTTGTCACCCTGGAGTTTTCAATTGCAAAAGATTTGGCTGTGAGAGAGGAAAGTTGGAATCAGATCTAGCTCTGCCTCTCTTAATAATGTGCTTGAAAGTGACATGAAACTTTTCCAGTTCGAAGAAATACCCACAAAAAAAAAAAAAAAAAAAAAAAAAAGCAAAATCGCTTTTCTCCCACAATGAATGCTTTAAACCTCTTCCCTGTTGGGGAGAAAGGCAGCTTTAAAGAAAAAAAATAATAATCCCTGCATTATTGAAATGCAGCAGCCTCCCAGAGTTTCATTGTCCATTTCCGACATTGTGTACTGAGAGACAGCCCTGTCAGAGTTGAGTTTCCTGGTTGTCTGGTGGAGGTGATGCAATTGAAAATGTCATTTTGAAGACTAGACAGATATAATATCATTCCTTTTTACGTCAGTCAAGCTAAGTTAAAAAGTGACTTTATCAACATGGCTTAATTATAAGCTAAGATATATTATATGTGTATTAAATATAAATTTAATATATTATTTTTTATCAAAACAAAAGCTGTATTTCATTGGGGTCATTTCTTTTCTTTTTTTTTTTTTTTTTTGCAGAGGAATGCTTAGCTGGAGATTAAATCTGTGAGATTGTTTTTCTTTTGGCTAGTGAAGAAGATGCTGAAATCCATCATAAATAACAACACTCTGGAGAGTCACAGGCGTAGAGGGTTATGGGCTCTGTTCTCCCATTTTGCTAGCTTTCTGCCTTTGTGTAGTCCCTGACCACAATGATTCCAAGCTTGGTCATTTAACTTGTTTGGCTAAGAGGACAGTAACTAACACAATGGAATGCTCTTCTTGTTGCTGTTAGACTCTCTTCACCTGCCACTTTGTGACGATGTCCAAGGTGTACGTAGTATGAGCAATACATGGCTCACTTTTCCTGATTATCCTCACTTTTCCAAATTCCAAAAGCTGGGTTGGTCCAGATGAGTGGAGAGGTACAGATGCTACTGATCCCAGACAAAACCAGCAGCAGAAAGGCCTGGTTTAGCACAGCATAATTGTTTAAGCCTCTTAATTATGACTTAATTATTATTTTAAACCAGTAAATATGAAGTATGTTTTTGTAATGCTGCTTAATTTAGTAGATATAGTAGACACATTGGAATGTAGGAGATACTTTTGGAATCACGAATGACTTACCATTCTGCGAAAGAAGAAAAGAAAATATACAGAGTGCACAGCACATTGCATTGGGACCAGAATAAATAATTACGCGCTTTGTTCCTGAATAATAGGAAAGTTGTGGGAATATCAAGAATGATTTCTAGGAAGACAAAATGTCCTTGTTGATTGGTCCATGACATACTGGATCACACATTTCATAGCTAATAATGCCAGGTCATGTAATGGGTGTTGGTTGTGTGACTCTGTGGGATTGTTTTAGATCAATCTCCAATATTATACTATGTAACTATATAAAGTAATAATAATGTGCTATGTTTAAGTATGTTTTTACAATATTCACAATATTAAAATTAAATATTAAGCATTAGGAGTCCATATTACTTTTCTCAAGAATTAGCACTAAAAGTCTGGTAAAATCTGTTTTCACTTGGACGTGGAAACCAGAGTGTATCACTTCTATGAATAATGGAAACCCCTAGAAATCTTGAGATATTTTAAGTTGATAGCCCAAGAGGGAGATGTTATAATTCCTGTTAATGGGGATGGAGGAAGTTCAAGCAATTAACTGTATAAAAATGATGCTCTGCTATTTTTCCTTGATATGCTGAGCAGCTCAGGCTGGTTATATTTCATTGTCATTTTTTTCCTTGCCTCTGAAAGATTTCCACAAAGAACGCTTGACGTTCCTTTATAATATCAAATCAGGACTGACACTTTGCCTGATTACTCTACGGCTCTATATCATGGAATTCTTCTCATAACTTTACATGACAAGAATGCAACGGAGTGTGACAGAGAATCAAGTAAACTGAAAACAATTTTGATGAGAAAATATATAAAACAAAATAATTAAATGAAGTAATAAGAGAAAGTCCTCAGTTAACTGCTGACACTAAGTAGCTACTATGTGCAAGAAACATTTTGAGTTTCAAACACTTGAGAATGGAGGTAGGCAAAGCCTTAGCCATCCTGTATTTTACAGTCAAGCATAGAACACATGGTGTAAACACATCACACAGAAATATACAACAGAGAATCTGGGCATTCTAAATTGTAGGATATTTTATAAAATGACTGAAACGATCATGATGTAGGGTCCTTGTGAGTCATCTTTTGAGAATTAGAGAGTCATAGAAAAAATTGAGAGGGAAATGAAGTGGATATTTTCACTTTGTTAATACTTGGCTAAGTTCATAGGTGTGAGAAAAGCAGGGCATGACAGAAGTGATAGGAAGGTAATCCTTTAAATAAAAATATTATGCTTTCAAGAAATATAAATGTAAATGTACACAAGTTTCATATTACAGGTATATAGATAGATTTAACATATTCCAGAAATTTAAAATAGTTCTAAGAACTCTAAAAAGGTATAAAGTTATAAATATTTCATATATTCAAATTATATATGGATATCTTATTTATAGATTAAATATCCTTAAATCTTGAATTTTATCAAAAGGTTATAATATCTGATATAATTATTTGAAATTTCCAAATGTCCACCCATTTTGAGATAACTGTTGCTTCAGAAATATGACATAGTAGCTTCAGCATATTTCAAAACAAAAGAAACATTGGAATTTCAAAATTAGTGCTTCATAAGAAGATCTCATAACAAAGGATAACATGGCAAATATAAAGAGACTTCATTTGCAAAATGCATTGCTTGGGAAATGTGTGAGCAGTATAGTATTTGGTTTTCAAATTCTAAATTGAGAAAAATGTTTGGATATTTTGAAAATTAAGATTAACTCAAGAATCAAATTTTGATTCTCAAAATATTTATTAGATCCCATGCAAAAATTATCATTTAAAAAGCACTATTCTTTAAAAATATTACCAATTTGTCTTTTTATCATCGTGGAAAAATCTAATAATAGATTCTTTTGCCATATTCTAAAATCACATAGAATAATAAACCTGTGTGTAGGCATCTGGTCCCTCAATGACAATAACATGTCTTAGAGATAGAAGAGGTGAGCAATTATCTGCAGAACAAACACATGGAGGCATATCCGTAATACCTGAGTACTACAATGCACTTGGTAGGAGCTCTGAGAACTGCAGTCATACTAGAAGTCAAATTTGGATACCAGTCAGAACGAAGAAGGAATGTGTGATTCAAAATTCATGGTAAAGAACAAACACTCCAAGAATGACTGATTAAGGACTTCTGAAAATGTGTTCTTCCCTAAAACCTATATAGAACACTAGCAAAAACATTTTAAAAATCAACCTCTTTGTCATCTTCAGAAGTAACCAAAGTTTGCAACAAGCAGACAAGCATTTGTTCAGGAACAATGGCCGATCTTTTTATGAACAGTAATATTAATGTAACCCTTCCTATTCCCTTGCCCCTCATCCCAAATCCACTATCACCTGAACACCCAATGGAGGGAGTAAACTGGGCTTGGAGTTTCCAAAAAGTCTCATGCCTGGAGAATTATGTCTATTTGACCTGCCTGAAAAACAAAAGCTTTCTGGAAAAGCTCCATTTATAGATATTGTCCTTATCTGACCTGACTTAGAACTCTCTCACCAGGAAAAGTCCTATCCTCATAGTGTTTGTCAAAACTAATCAGAAGGAATTATTCAACCTTGTAGCTGCCTAAGGCTATGATGCTAGTAGATCAAAGGATCAAACTAGCCAAAGAGTTCAAGGTGAGATCTGGGGATTAGATGTCCATACAGGGCTTTGAACACTCCGAAACACTCCTGCGTACTTAGAAGTGCACTCTTATGTGCAGAGATTGTGAATATGGCCATGAAGGAAATGATCAGGTACGAATCTCACACTTCTGGTTGGTTAGCTACATGAAAAGGAAGTGAAAGACAAGGCAGAGTTGTAAAAAGTGTATATAGCCACTTGTAAGAAAGTGAGAGACAAATTAGTTCACAGCATTTAAAGAAATGTTAGTATAAGGACAAACTAACCACCAAGTTAACTCAGCAGCTTCAGCAACCATGCTGAAGATTTCAGAGATTTGTTCCAGGAAATTTATTAAGGAAACAGACAGCCGCAACGGCAGCCACAACAAAGCAAAACAAAGATGAAGGACACAGTAAGTAAGGCCTGGTTAGGCATCTTACTTCAGTTGAATAAATTTTTAAAATGCAGAGTGTAGGGAGCCACCCATGTCTAGCAGAATCAGACTTGGTGATGGGATACAGAGGTCTGACTCCTAGGAACTGACAGGAGACTGTTTCAGAGTGCTAGGGAGTAAGTGGCCCTGTGTAAAGTGGCTCACCACCTGAGGATAAGCTAACTCCCTAAGCAAATGGCTTCCTTAACTCCACCCAGTCCTGTTCCTCCCAGAAGAAGTCCCTCCCCTCTGGGCCCCTTTACCTGTGTGACTATAAATAAAGGTGAGAGTGGGGTTCTCCATCTTGTTGTTGGAGGTCGGATCTGGTATGGCCCAATCTGCCACACTCCCTTCCATTTGAAAAGAGTATTGGCTCTTGTGTGTTTATTGATTAGATAAGTTTATTAGTTATTAATTGATTTTTTGCCCCAACCATTGTCCTCTGATAGAAACTCTTCCACTCATCCACAGAGGATGTAGAAACCCCCCAAAGCAGAGCATCAAAGACATGTGGGACAATATCCAGAAAATAATTACTAGATTTATAATGGTATTCCCAGAGGAAAAGTAAGGAGTCTTAGAGATATATGTGAAAGAATAATGACCAAGTATGTCCTGAATTTTTTTTTCTTTTTCTATTTTTTTTCTTTTTTATTTATTTATTTTTTTTCTTTTTTATTTTTTTGTTAATTTTTTTTTATTTACTTATTGATTCATTGAACACAAATGGAGTACAGCTATTGTTTCTCTGGTTGTACACAAAGTAGAGTTACACCATCTGTGCATTCATACATGTACACAGGGCAATGATGTCTGTCACACATTCTGTTATTATTCTTACCCCCCCACCCTGACCCCACCCATCCCTTCCCTCTATGCTATCTATCCTTCCTCCATTCTACATCATTCGCTTATCAGAGACACCATTCAGCCTTTGGATTTTTGGGATTGGCTGATCTCACTTAGCATAACAGTCTCCAACATCATCCATTTACCTACAAATGCCATACTTTTATTCTTCTTTATGGCTGAATAATACTCCATTGTGTATATATACCACAGTTGCTTTATCCATTCATCTATTAAAGGTCATCTAGGTTGGTTCCACAATCTAGCTATTGTGAATTGAGCAGCCATGAACATTGATGTGGCTGCATCACTGTAGTAATCTGATTTTAAGTCCTTTGGGTATAGGCCAAGGAGTGGGATAGCTGGGTCAAATGGTGGATCCATTCCAAGTTTCCTAAGGAATCTCTGCACCTAATAGAAGAGAAAATAGGTCTAAATCTTCATCACCTTGGCCTAGGACCAGATTTCCTTAACATGACTCCCAAAGCACAAGAAATAAAAGCAGGAATCAATGATTGGTATAGAGTCAAACTAAAAAGCATTTTCTCAGCAAAGGAAACAATCAGCAATGTGAAGAGAGAGCCTTCAGAGTGGGAGAAAATCTTTACTACACACACTTCAGACAGAGCACTAATCTCCAGAATCTACCAAGTACTCAAAAATCTTTACACTAAGAATACTAATAACCCAATCAATAAATGGGCCAAGGAAATGAACAGACACTTTACAGAGGAAGATCTACAAGCAATCAACAGATTCATGAAAAATGTTCAAAATCCCTTGTTATAAGAGAAATGCAAATCAAAACCACCTTAAGATTTCATCTTACCCCAATTAGAATGTCTCTTATTAAGAATACAGGCAACAACAGGTGTTGG
>JAJEJO010000189.1:578918-662227 GCA_020662805.1 Glaucomys volans | reverse complement strand
TTTTCTCAGCAAAGGAAACAATCAGCAATGTGAAGAGAGAGCCTTCAGAGTGGGAGAAAATCTTTACTACACACACTTCAGACAGAGCACTAATCTCCAGAATCTACCAAGTACTCAAAAATCTTTACACTAAGAATACTAATAACCCAATCAATAAATGGGCCAAGGAAATGAACAGACACTTTACAGAGGAAGATCTACAAGCAATCTACAGATTCATGAAAAAATGTTCAACATCTTTTGTTATAAGAGAAATGCAAATCAAAACCACCTTAAGATTTCATCTTACCCCAATTAGAATGTCTCTTATTAAGAATACAGGCAACAACAGGTGTTGGCAAGGATGGGGGGAAAAGGGTACACTCATACATTGCTGGTGGGAGTGCAAGTTGCTGTCCTGAATTTTTAACAGCCAAAGAGAAAGAGAATCTTGGGTGGAGCAAGAGTTACATAACTCATTATTTGTCAATAGTCCTGTGGAGATTGCCAGTGAACTTATTAAGAACCACAGAAGCTCACAGTTATTGAATTATATTAAAAGTGGTGAAAAAAATGAAACTGTGAACCCGAAATCCTATATGAAACAAAACTATCCTTTAAAAATAATGTAAAATGGTAAGCATATTTTATATTCCTAAAAATCTTTTTAAAAAACAAAAAGTAAAATAATTCCTTCCTAATAGATCGACCCACAAGAAATATTTAAGCTATTAATCAGGTAGAAATGAAAGAATGCCAAGCAGTAACTTGAATCCACATGACAAAGAGAATAGGGTAAAATAACTTCAATTAAAAATAAAAGAAAGTATGAATTACATTCCTTTATCTCTTCTCCTTTCTGATTCAAAAGATAAAGGCATAAAATACTAATTATGTAATCCTGTCAACAGGTTTGCAACATGAAGGTGAAATTTGCATGATAATAGTGGCATAAAAAAAGAAGGTGAAAGGAGCTATGTTAAAGCAAAATTTTTGTTGGATACTTCTGAATGCAAGTTGCTATTAATGCAAACAAAATTTTCAAGTTGGATGTTAATTATACCCCTGGACAGGATGGTGCAGGTATATAATCCCTTCTACTCAGGAGGTTGAGATAGGAGGATAGTAAATTTAGGCCAGCCCTAGGCAATTTTGTAAGACCCCATGTCAGAATAAAAAATTTTTAAAAAATAAAAGACTGAGGATATAGCTTAGTGGTAGCACACCCCTATTTTCAGTCTCAGTACTGCAAAGAAAGATGGTAATTATATATCCAGAATGAACATTATAAAAGGCAAATATAAAAAATATGTATGTATTTATTTATATACATTTTACTTTCTATGTACACAAACATATATGTATATGTGTGTATATACACACACATACATTCTATATATATATATATGTATATATATATATATAATTAAAACTATACAAGTTAATGTCCTCCAGAGGAAAAAAAAACAGACAAAATGCATATTTATATAAGAGGAGATTTAGTAGACTGGCTCACATGATCAGAATTTGACAATTTCCACAGGGGCCCTCTGGAGAGCCAAGGAAATCAGTAATGTTGCTCTATTCAAGATGTAAACCCTACAATCAGACAGAGACCAATGATGTAGCCCCATCTCAGTCTGGAGACTGGAGAATTCCCATGCAGGTTTGTTGGTGCATGTCTGAGTCCTTTGCTCAAGAATCTGGAGTCTGATGTTGAAAGACACAAAATGTGTTTTCTCAGGAAGGAATAACAACAAAAGGGAGAAGATTGTCCTTCAGGATTTTATTTCATTGAGGCTTCACAGACACACCCAGAAGCATGTTTCTCCAGTTCTCCGGGTTACCTTTAATTCAGTCAACACTTCCAATTAACCATCATAAGTAGCGTAGACACAGTTATTAAAGACCAAGATTGTTATGATGAAGGAATAGAAGAACAAAGGATACATAGACAAGCAAGAAATTAAATGTTACCCATTAAATTACCTTATCAGTAATTAAAATGTTAAACATATTAAATACTTATGAATCAAATGAAAGATACTGCAGAATTTTAAAACAATTAAAAATCTAACTACACGATGGATACAAGAAACAACCTTTATTTCTTATCAAATAGGTTGAAGGTAAAAGTATGGAAAAAGATTTATTACACTAATAGTGGAATAACCATTATGAAATTAGATAAAATAAACTAATAGTAGAATAGCCATGTAAAATTAGTTAAAATAAACTTTTAAACAATAGATGTTACCAGGTTCAGGGAAGGACATAAAGACATTTTATAATTATGGAAAGATATTTCCATCAAGACAGCAAGGCAGTTATTATAAATATATAGGTATATGCAATGTATATGTATATACACATACACATATATATTATATTCTAGTATATAGATAGCAGCAACTGTCAGAATTGAAGGAAGAAAAAAAGAGATTTAAAAATAGTAGAAGCTCAATATTCCACTTTAAATTATTTATAGTCCAATTAGCCAGAATGTCAATAATAAATAGAATACTTGAACATTTATTTAAATCTAAAACACTATAGATTCAATAAACTGCAGAAGAAACTTCAATAGCATAATACACATATTCTTTTCAAGTACATGTGGAACATTCTGTAGAATAGAACATTTTAAGCCATAAAACAAGTCTCAATCAATTTAAATTGATTGAAGCCAAGCAAACAACACAAAATACTTTAAAAGATGAAATTTTATTGTTATTTACTGACCACCACTCAATTGTATGAGAAATCAATGATGAAAGGAAATATTAGGATTAAATAACACAGTACCAATTAACCAACAGGTCAAAGGAGTAATCATAAGAAAATTAGGAAATATTTGAGTCAAACAAAAATGAAAATACAATTTACTTAACATATGGATGCAACAGAAGAATCAGTGCTTGGAGGTAAATTTATAACTTGATATATATTTAAAGGAAGAGTATGTAATCAATAGCTTAATTATCCACATTAAGAAACTAGAAAAAGGATAGCAAACTAAGCCCAAAACACACAGAAGGGAGAAAATAATAGAGATTAATGGGAAAACAAATTGTGGTGGTTTGGATGTGAGGTGCCCGAAAGCTTATGTGTGAGACAATGCAAGAAGATTCAGAGAAGAAATGATAGTGTTATAAGAGCCTCAACCCAATCAGTGAATTAATCCCCAGATGGAATTAACTGAGAGATAACTGAAAGTGGGTATGTTGTGTCTGGGGGAAGTGAATCCCTGGGGACATGGCTTTGGGGTACATATTTTGTATCTGTAAAGTGGAGTCTCTCTCTGCGTTCTGATCATCATATGAGCTGCTTCCCTCCACCACACTCCTCTGCCATGTTGTCCTGCCCCACCTCAAACCCTGAGAAATAGACCCAACTGTCTATGGACTGAGGTCTGAAACCATGAGCCTTCAAATAAACTTTTTCTCCTCTACAATTTTTCTGCATGAGTACTTTAGTATTTTAGTGAAAAAACTGAATACAACACATATTAAATAAATAATTTTAAAAAATAAAAAAAATTAGAAGGAAATTAAAAGTTGTTCTTTGAATAGATCAAAAAATTCACTAATTTTTAACAAGGCTAAGGAAAAAAGAAGCAGAGAAAGATGACTCCAATTGTTAAAATCAGACATAAAGGAAATGGCATTACTGTGGTTGTCATATGATAAAAAATGAATTATTAGGAAAATACTCTGAATAAATTAGATAACATAAATAGAATGGCCAACTCTCTAAAAACTAAGAACTACAAGAATTGCACTTTAAAGTGAGGGCAAAATAACACACTGTGGTTTTCTGTAGAGAAATAAAAAATTAACATATGGTATTTGCTTCAGAAATAGTACAGTAACTTACATTAAACTAGTGTCCCTGCTGATAAAATAAAATAAATCTAGACATATAACAGAAAACAAGTTTTCCAAAATCACTATAGAGTGTCCAAAGCAGGCAAAGCTCAATAGGATGCAATTCATGAAAAAGTAAACCAGGCATAGAAGATGCAGGAAATGAACGTTTACACTTTCCCAAAGGCAACCCCTTGTTGTGAGTTCTACTGCTATGGTTTCTTTCTAATTTGTTCGTGATATCTCTATCCTGACCATGGCCATAAACTCTGGCCCTGCCCTTACCAGACATTGGGGACTTGGTTGTGAATGTTTACAGAGACATTTTTTTTGCTGGTAGATGACTTCTTATCTAAGTGTCTGACAAGTGATCAGGTGTCCCTCTCCCAGGAACCTCCTTTAAAGTCACAAATAGCCTTGTGGCTCTTGCCTGGGCTGTTTCCAATTTATTCCTACCAAGATAACCACTCTCGAAGAGAGCCCTGACTGGAAAGTTAGGTTCTGGTGAATGTTCAGGTAAATTACAATAATGTGATGAAACCAAAATGAGTGAAACAGAATAAATTTAATACTTTCACATTCCAGAGTGATTAGGGTATTCATAGAAGGCCAAAGGAGGCAGGAAGTTCAACCAACTTGAGTGAGAAACTTTGGGATTTTCCTTCATGAAATCTATGTGCATATTCCTCAACTCTTCCTGCAGGCAATGTGGGTTGGCTAGTCTAAAGAAAACTCCTGTGAGAAGCGTTCAAATTGCTTACATGATTCAGGTGTTGACTGGCCTTTATCATGGCGGCTGTTAGGTGTGCAGATTTGTGGGTCAGTGGGTTGAAGAACAAGAAGGCTATTGCAAATGAAAAAGGAAAGGGAAGTCTCACCTAGGCTGAAGGTGACAGAGTACAACTCTGACAGAGTACAACTAGGTTTGTAATCACTTATGTCACCTCTAATACTGGCTGCCAAAGTAATAACTTCATTAAAGAAATTTGACAACTGCCCAACACATTATACAAAAGGATTTCATGGTAGACAACTGCCAACTCCATATGGAACCCCTTTTAAGAAGAATGTGGTAGATCATAGCAAGAGGTGTGACAGCAGCTTCTTTTCCTGTACCGTTATTTCTGACCTTTGAATATATTATTTCACAAGGAATTACCTTAATTCCTTGTAGAACTAAATTTTCTGTTGCCATAAAATAGAATTGGCAAGATATATCTGTCCATGTTTAAATTACATCTGTGAACACAACTGATGCTTACATTAGCCAACTACTTCACATTATAACCTGCATTTTTGGATATAACATTGCTTTGGATGGCAGTGATCAAGTACTGGGATTTGTCTGTTTTATTTTTAAGGAAATTATGAATAAAACCAAATGACAAAAAATTTTGGCACAGATAAGGATAAATTGGAATTCTTGGGTAGTGTTGCTGGGAATGTAAAATGGTATAGCCATTATAGGAACTAATATGGAGCATGTAGAAAAATTAAATACAACTGCAAGTGATCAAAACCCACTCTTAGGTATATATCCAAAAATGGATATCAGATTTCTCAAAGAGATTGATCTGCCCTCCTGTGTTCATAGCAACATTATTTATAATTACCATTATTTATTGACAGATGGGTAGAGAAAAGGTGTTATATGCATGGGAGAGAATATTATTTAGACTTAAAAAAGGAAATACTACTCTGACAACCTGGTGAGATCTAGAAGACATTATGCTAAATGAAGACAATCACAAAATGGCAGACTCTGCATGATTCCACTTATATAAAGCACTTAAAAAATAAAAGTAATAGAAACAGAAAATGGAATGACAGTTTCCAGGGGCTGGAGACTGTAGGAAATAGTGAGATTTTTGTTCAGTGGGTGAAAGGTTATGGATGTCAGGCAAATAAGGCCTAAAGATCTGCTTTACATCATAATATCTATAGTCTGTGACACCGTGTTGTGTACATAAAATTGTGTTTAGAGAGTAGATCTCAGGTTAAGTGCTCTTTACACACAAACACACACACACACACATACACACACACAGGAAAATGGACCAGGGGAAATTTTGGAGGTGATGGATATTTTTAATACCTTGAATATAATGATAATATCTTATGTGTATGCATATGTTCCTACTCATCAAATTGCATATATTAAAAGTGCCATTTTATAATATATCAATTATGCCTCATAAAATTGCTAAAATAGAATTATCAATAAAAAGTTTGGAGACTGTCAAAATATTGAGGAATTATTTTCAATTGGTTCAATGAATATTATCTATTCCCTTAATCAACATATTTATTAACTTAAAATTATTTTTGTTTAGTACGTTCAATGAGTTGCTCTTCACATGTATTTGTAGGAATCAACTAGCTACTTTCCTGTGCACACCTGACTGCAAAGGAAAATGTTCTTGACAGAATTTTAACATTATTCACTTTTAATATAACTAATTATTTTAATAATTGGTAGATGAAGTGTATATGGAGAGATGGATGTCAGCAGGATATCCATGAATGGAATGGTTGTAAGCCTCAATAGACTCATGGATGGTCACATGAAAACCTAATTATATAGATATGTTAAAAAACAGGAAACACTGCTTTGATAACATTGTTATAATTATAATATTTTTGTACCTAAAATGAATCCAATTAATTGTGCTGCCTACTTCTAAGTTATTTTTTGCTTTCTTTATTTATTTTGTTTAATGTCTGAAAATAATTGATGCATAAACATATCTCTGAAGATAGTGTTAAAATATATCATTAGCATGCAAAGATGGTGCGAGAAGAGTGAAAGTTGGCAAATAGAATTATCATTTCAAAGAGAAAATCAAAATTTCTGAGAATTCTTTTATCTTCTAAGAATAATGGTTGTAGGGAATACCAATATTCACATCTGAAAATCATGAAAAGGCAAAATGTATATTTGAGAAATGAAGGGGTTTTATCACTTTTACAGTAAATTCACATTCTCAATAATATATAGATTTTAATGTTAAATTTCCATCAAAATATGCTTGGTACAATTTTCTATAGATGCAATTTTTATTCCTTCCAGTCATGATGTTTATTTTTCTGTCTAGATATTTTCCTTATCTTCTCATGTTTTACCATCTTTTAATATTATGCTTCTAATGAAAATCATGTTTTATTATTACAACTTCAATATTATTAAATATTAAAGAAATAGGATGAAGGTACTCATTCCTCACAGGACAATCTAACTTATTCTTAAATTAAAATCATAGTAACTTTCTGGAAATTTCTGGAAATTGAAGTCTTTCTAGTTGAGGACTTTTAACATTGTTTTGTTATAACACACTAAATTTTCAAAAGTGCTGTTTACAGGACTCCCCTTAAGTATTTTAAAATGATATCCTTTCTAAGAGTGAAATATACTCTATCCTTGTAAACAAAGTTCACATCTTCAGAAGTGTATTATGTATTATGAGAATAATGGAAAAATAAAGGCAATCTCATAGTTTTAGACTTCCAGTGGAACTTGTGCTTTGGCTGGAGGTGTCATTGTTTGAATGACTAAAATTGATTGTCAGACGTAAAGTAATGCAAAAGTAATATGTAGAGACAAATAGGAAATCTCCTGTGAGGGACTAAGGGGACAAATCACAATGTCAAATATAAAGTGAATTTCAACATATAACTTCATTTTGTGCTACCTTCTTCTTGTCATATCGTAGCCACCAATGACCATCGCTCACACTGAATTTTTCTCTATTGATGTTATAACTGCTTCTATCAATCTGCTTTTGGAAAGAATTCTCATTTAACCCCTTGTCACTCGCTAACTGCTTCCTTTTCCACCATTACTCAGAACATTCTGGAGGAAAATGAACTGTCTATTAAAAGAAAATCTCATTCCTGGCACATATCTTCAACAAATCCAGAACAAATTACTTTAAAACAAAGGGCTATAGTTTTATCCTTCCTCTGTTGATAGTTTGGTACATTTTCTACTGTAAAAATACCTACAGATTTTTTAGGGTATTTTAAAATTTTTTAAATGACATTCCAAATTTCTAATTTTGAAAAGGTCTCTGTGCCTAATATCCTAAAATAAGTAAAAACTGATATCAGTAAAATTTATTGAACAGTTTTCACTCTATACACTTATGAAAGAAATGTGAATGTTTATAACAATGAGCTAGTACATTCATTGAATATAAACATGAAAAACATTGAATTATAAAATTAATAAGTAGTAATGCTTTTTACATGGTTAATCCTATTATTTCTAAAACATTTAATTTAACCATTAATGAAAGCATTCACAAATAAATTCTGGTAAACTTTCTGCAACGTACAATGTTATTTGAAAAAGGCCATTCAGAAGAAACAGAAAATTAATTCTTAAAATTCAGATGAAAAAGTTATTTTCTAAAAATTCAGATGAAGTCAAAAGCTAACTTCTTTCCTTTTCAAAAATAAAGGTTGTCATTTCAAGTAAAAAAATTTTTATTCCTTTAATTGGTTCTAAAAAGTTTTAATTGGGTTGATGTTTTACAAACAACACTCATATGTAATCAAATAATTTTAAGGTATTTTTTGTTTGTTCATATACTTTTATTACTCTTCCATACTACTCCCCTTTGAAATATGGCTAGCAACTGCCAGGCATGATGGGTACATGCTGTAATCACAGCAGTTTGGGAGGCTGAGGCCGGAGGCCAGCCTCAGAAACTCAGCATCTTAGGGAGGACGTAACCTACTTAGCATGACCCCATCTCTAAAAAATAAAAAATAAATGAAAGGGCTTGAGATGTGGTTCAGTGGTTAAGTAATCCTGGGTTCAATCCCCAGTAGCAAATAAATTAATTAATAAATAATTAAATTAAGCATGGTGAGGAACTAAATTAAATGTTTCTTCAGAATAAATGTCTAATCTTTCAGATTTCCTTTATTTCTGATCTCTTCTATATTGCACAGGGGATTGGAAGCTTCAGGAAGAGGCTTATGGTATACCATGTCATAGCAGAAGAGAGCCTATGATACCTTTTTGGGTTCCATATTATTCTCCTGGTCTTTTAGTCTCCACAAGGACATCTTTTTTCAACTTTCTTAGTGAGAATTCCACTCTCAATAAAGACCATCTCTATCCACCCTAATGACTAGGTACCACCTGGGTTTGTATTGTTTATGTGTGAACCCTGACCTGGTTTCCTGGATGTCACCACTGCAGTCCTTCAAGGGTTCACTCAGAAAGGCCATGTGCTTGATTTAATGCTGTGTTATCACCATTTTGAAGCTCTTCAAAAAGTATAATACAGGGCGCTATTTTCCATGTTGCATTCAGTCCTATGAATATGTCGCTGGCCCCTTGTATGAACGTATATTCTGACAATGGCTCTCATTTTCTCAGATTGAGCAGATTCCTTTAGGGGTCCCTGTCAGAAAACCCTTCAGATGCACCCTCACTCTACGCCTCTCCCTAATGCCCTGTAGCATGGTAAGCAACTTTGTTTGTTCCCCCAGAGGGGCAGGATGGTCTCTGTGAGTACTTTCTGAGCCTTGGGATTTGAGTTGGGCACAGAAGGACTTATTTAGTTAGTCGCTCTGCCTGTAGGTACAGGGAATCGTCTTCAGTGTTCCCCTCAACCAATATTAGACTCTTCCATTGATAACTTTATATTGGGACAGGATACCAGGTTCTGTGGCAATCCTTTCATCTTCCTTTATCCCTTTTCAATTCTGCAATACTGAAAAAAATAGATTTCTTATGTCCTTCATATTACTTCTACTTTTTACTTCAGCATAAAATTCACTCTTTATGATGCATTTGACTCTGACTTCCTCTCAGTACACAGAGGCTAAGGAATGTCAAAGATAGCTTTTCTCTCATAATAGGGAGAATTTTCAGAATATGACTTTCTTTCCCATTACTGTAGTAGTAACGTGAAAAGTTGAACAATGACCTTTTTAATGTCTATATGTTCATATTTCAAGAATCCATAAGCAACCACTCCTATATGCATGTCTCCACTTGTGAAGATAGTTGCTAGAGTAGGCTAGAGAGGAGGTTGCCTAACTAAAACTAGAAAAATATTACGTATATTTGTAATCTTATAGTATGGGTATTTTAATGCAGTTATCAGCACATGTTTTAAATCATTAGATTAAATTTGTAAGAATAAAATCATCCAGATATTTAAATTTTTGAACTGAATGTCTACAATATTAGGAGCTCACTTTTCCAATCTTTACAAGGAAGATTCTGTTGCCTAGTGATATAAAATTATCTTACAAAAGATACTACTATTAAATAAATTTTCTTGCATTAGCTGATAAAATCAAATCTTTTCTTGTTCTTTGAGAATAGACTTAACAAAGGCAAAATTATTTTAATTTGCTGCCTCTGTCTTTGGTACAAGTAGTTGATATGTTATGCTGCTCATTAACCTTCAGGATCCTCACATTAGACAAAGTTCTATTGAAACATGTCAAGAATCAGTTGAAAATGTGACTTGCAATGAAGGAGCTACTAGATCTATCAGAATTGGAGCAAATCGAAGAAAGTCACAAACTCACTGGAGAACAGTTCACTGCATAGAAATTCATTACCATTCAAATCTTTAGAATTTTTCACGTTCAAGTTACTTGGTAGAAAAAAATGTTATTTTCAATTTGCCAGAATTGATTTAATAATGACAAATTCTGCAATGCATTTAGAAACAAGAAACTGGGCTGGGGAAGTTGATTTATTATTCATTTACTTGAATGAATTGATAAAGTTTGGGTTTCCATTTCTTCATATTCTTGCTATGTTTTGAAATATCCCAATAATAAAAAAGCATAAAAATAGAAAATAATATTTTAGTTTGAAATACTCTTCCCTCATACTTTTATATAACTGCCTGGTATCCTTCTTAATGATTCTGAGACTTCTATCATCAGTGTCACAACCCAAGCAGGTATTGTCCTGTTGACTTGATTTACAGAAGTACTCCATGAGTTGACACATTCAACTATAAATCAATCTGCCACATTATTTTGATAAGTTGCATTTATACCCACCTCTTACCACACTAGATGTTTATTGATTTATATTTATTTTCTTTCACCACACAGAAATAAAAGCTACATACAATAACGGATTTTTCAGTCATGTTGAGTACTATGTAATTGGTCATTTGAGTAAATGAAAAACTTCTTAAAATTTGTAATTATTTTTGTAGTTAAATTAGTTTTTACCTTATTTCCTTCCCTGAAACAAGTACAGAAGTAGCATTTATTACCTGTTTTTTTTTTTTAAAAAAAAGGTGGGGGCAAGTTTTAGTTTCTCACAAGGAAGTCTCCTTCAGGCCAAAAGCTTCTGTTGATTAGTCCGTAAAAGGGTTCATAAAACCAAAGACCCACCACAAGGATGACACACAACTGTCAAATTCTCATGTCTTGCCATAGTTATCTCTGCTTCGCTGGTTTTGCAGTCCATGAAGAATATTCTTTTACTTACCTCAAGAGAATTCATTGACAAGCTTAAATCCCTTCTCATCTAATACAGCATGCTTCATTCATTTGCTGAATCTTTTCATCAATGAGTTGTGAAACAAGGACCATTCCTATCTCTCTTGATTCCTCTTTTTGTTGCTTTACCAATCACTATTTTTTATTACAGAGTTGTTTTCATTAGAGAATATTTTAAAATATTGTATATACTCAACATGACTTTATAATTCAAAGACACAGATCACCAATTATCAACATTTCACATTTTATTTCAACAGAATTTTAAATATTACTTCAGAAAAGTTCCTAAAAGATATTCAATGCAATATTTTAATATAAACGAAGAAGTTAAAGTTGACTGAAGTTAATAAACTACTATTAATTAATGACAGACAAGGAATTATAGAATAAGGCATCTTTTGTCTAGTCTTGTACTCTGTTTTAGTCAAATTTTTCAGTGCTGTGACCAAAAGACCTGATAAGGACAATTTTAGAGGAGGAAAAGTTTATTTTGGGGCTCAAGGTTCAGAGGTCTCAGTCCCATAGACAGCCTGCTCCATTACTTAGGGATCCAGGTTTGGCAGAACATCATGGCATAAGAGTATGGTGGTAGAGAAAAGCAGCTCAGGACTTGAGTATCAGGAAGGAGATAAGGAGAAAAAGAGAGAGAGAAAGAGAGAGAGAACAATTCCCTCACTATGGACAAAATATTCACCCCAGAGTCAAATCCCCAATGACCCACCTCCTCCAGTCAACCCAACCTGACTATAGTTACCACCCAGTTAATCCCAATCAGAGGATGAATGCACTAATTAGGTTAAGGCTCTTATAACCCAATCATTTCATCTCTAACTTTCTTGCATTGTCTCACAAATGAGCTTTTGTGGGAACCTAATATCTAAATCATGGCGCTATCAATACACCAAGCAATATAAAAGCAAAAAAATTTTAAAAAGAAACATTGACAATTAGCAATATGGATGTGAAGGTATTTATTCTCTTAGAATTGTAAATCAACATTTTTAAAGTCTAATTATATATATGCCATTACATGGAAATTTACTTTTGATATTTTGGGTTTGCAAGTTTCTTTTATTAATAACTTACCAAATAAAGTGTGGCCATTATTACAGAAATACTTTTGTGTGGGATGCTTGTACAAAATAGCACTGCAACCTCTTTGGTATTTATGACTTCCAGATTTTCAAAACAGATAACATTTCTCATTTTACTTTGTCACAATTGAGCCTGGTGTACATATTTCATTCTTTTAATCTCTCCCTTTATGTCTAACTTCTTAGCTCCTTAATCATTCTTCTGCATTTTCTTCAAAGCCGTTTTCATTTGTCAGCATCTTTATGACACTGAGGTGTCTCACACTGAAAACAGTATTACTGCAGATCTTTGACCTTATCAGCTTTTTTGTTTGTTTGTTTTGTTTGTTGCTGACTTTTCATCTGTCACAAAAATAATGAAAACCTGATACAATGGGGCACTTTTAATGCATGGGATGGTATTGTTTTATGTAAATGGACAAGTTCTATTTTTCCACAAAATGCGTCATTATACCATGCACATCTTTACAAATTATAATCACATATAATCAACATACAAATTTGTGATATTTTATGTGATATTTAGATGTTTTGTTTCAGTCCATATAAGCAGACTCCTGTCAGTCAACAGTTAACATCCAACATTTCAATTTCTATTCTGCAAGTTACTCAAAAGCTTTGCAAAAGTAAAGTTCAATTTACCCTTTTGTGTTTGAAAATAATTGATCCTTGAAAAGCTGAAGCATTTTTACAAAGAATAGTTATTATGATTGTAAGCTAATTCTTTAAATTATATCTGGGACTGAATTATTAGCAAGTCGCTAAACACTTGAGTGATAAAAATAAAAAGAAAAGTAATATGATTTTACTCCTTCCAAAGTATTAAATGAAAAAGTTAACAGCAAGTAGCTTGGAAAATTTTTCTGAGAAGAAAAAGAGAAGGGCGAGAGGACAGAAAAGAGAGAAGAGAGAAAGAAATTCAGAAACATTAAGAAAGGTCTCTCTCCTTCTCCCTCCCTCTCCCCTTCCTCCTCTCACTCTCTCTCCCTCCCTTTCTTTCTCTCCCTTCCTCTTTCTCTCTCTTTTCCCCTAACTGGTCTCTAGTCTGTAAAGTGAAGGAAGTCAAATTTCCTCTGTGTGAATTAGGAAATCAGTAATGATACAGGCATGTTTCAGGAAGCAGAGGGTATCAATTGCTTCTCTAAACAGGTATGAAAGTGTTGTACCCAAAGAAAATAAAATTATCCAAGCCAATCACGTAAAGTCAAGCGACAATCACCCTTACACCTAAAAGCAGTGTGCCAGATAGTTGCGTGTTAGTTCTGCTGCCAATCTTTATATGGCGCTGGAAGGGATTAGGGTGGGGCTATAGGGAGGAGGAGGGACTGGAGTGGGCCCTAGGGAGGGGATTGGGGATTGGGGTGGACTATAGGGAGGGGATTTGGGATTGGGGTGGAGCTGACTCTCCAGATCGTGCTGGAGAATCTCCCTGGGGAGCACAGCATTTTAATCTGTTTTCTGTTGCTATAACAAAACAAGCAGTAAAAGGTATGGTTTTGTAAGAATGCGCGGAAACTCCTGATTGACAGGCATATAAGGGGACCTCCAGTTCTGCACAAAATGACAAAAACAGGAGCAGAAGGTATATTGACAAGCAATCCCAAAAAAGGGTTTGCCTATGGTGGATGAGATACACCCAAAAAGGGGAGCATCCATGACTGGGGAAGCTGAGCATCCTCTGAACCTTAATTTCCTCATGTGGTAGGACAGAGTCCTAGATTTCTTGTCATGCACTGCTGCTCTGAACAGGCTATTCAACTTCCTCACAGCACCCAGGGTTCCTCTCAGGCTTCCCCCAAGGCCTGCGTTTGTGTTCTTAATAGGCTTGGGGACCAGCTCTCAGATTCAGGCCCTCTCAGGCCCGTCCTCCACCTGAAAGGTAAATCACACTCATCAGTGCAATGCCTCCAGCTTGGTGGCCCTGCAAATATGCCTAACTCAGTATGGAAATCTGAGACCAGAGACGGGGAAACTGTATCATCAAGGAATAGGACACTCCCCAACCGCAGAGACCTGGAGGATATCCATGGAGCCCAACCTTGACTATACAAAGCAAGATTAAGAAATTTTTTGGTGTAAGTTTTTGTTTGCTTTAATTATTAAATTGAAGGGCATTAAAATTTATTAATTGTATTGCTCATTAACATTTGTTCAGTTTTTGTTATTTCTACTTTTTAAATATGGTCTGAAAAAGTACTTTTAAAATATGTTTCATCTTCATTTTAGAAAAGGTGCATATTCTTTTTAAGGGCATATCCATCTTGCTCTCTCTTCCTCTTTCTTTTTTTTACTTATTACTTATGTATCCATCTGTCTGCCTCTCTATGTTATCAGTCTATATCGCTAATCCAGCAATATGTTTTAAGGGACCATATCATCTAGGTGTGTGTGTGTGTGTTTTTTTAAAATCTACTTATTCTATCTATGAGTGAAACTTGCATTAAAATAATTTTTTACTCCCATAAGTAGTCTCCTTTTCCCTTTTGTTTCTGCCTAATGAAATTCATTGCTCTGTTATGTGCTACATAGGTATAAACAAATATCCTGTTGTTCTTGTGAATTAGAGCAACCTAATTTTTATCAAATGTTTTTCAATCTAAGTGCAACTTTAAAGGATTTCTTTCATCAAAATTGGGTCTCCTCTCTCATTTTTATTTTAATGTACTTGTAATATTTTAGCTCATTTTTACCTTTAGACTTTCAAACCATTATGATTTAGGTGTCTTTCTTAAAAAAAAAATTCAATGAATGTTGATACTGCTTTGCTGGATAAATTGGAAATCTACTTTTAGTAGATGAGTTAAACTCATGTAAGTTTATTGAAATGTAAATTTGTTAGACTTCAGTTTTGTCATATTTTAGTGATTTTTTTCTTTCCCTTCTACCTCCCCTCCTTCCCCTCCATTCTTCCTCTTATTCTTTCCTTTTTTCTCCTTACTTTCATTAGATATCTATCAACATGTGCATTATTGAATTTGCCTGACCATTAGAAAGCAAAAATCTACTTTTAATCATCACATATGAAAAGTCTCATAAATACGAAAAATTTTGATTAGAGGGCAGAAATTATACAATATGTAGCAGATTTATGGTGTGAATCTTACATCATGATAAAAATCATCTATTTTTTACAGTGCTTAAAGATGATTTTAATCCAGTTGTGATACTTATTTTTTAGAATTTCAAACAATATTTCAGATGATTTTACCTCTAAAGTAAATTTGATAAGATTTCTGTAACCTTCTTTTCTCCCTCTAATACCTATATGAAGTTAAGTAGGGCATCGTTGTTCTAGCCGTACAGACAAGGATCTCCTGTTGTTTTTTCCCGTAAGTACACCAGAGACTCCAAGGAATATGATTTAGTAAAGACTCCATTACATAATAAAAGAAAGTCTTTGATCTAGTTGGGTTCCTGTTATACTATGTGTAGAAGAGCAGCTTTAAGTATTGATGTGCTACAAAATTAGTAAAATTCTATATGAATGTAGACAATATTTTTTCTTTTAATTCCCTACCCTAGCACTTCAATGCCACAAGCTGTCATGAAATTATTCTGCCAACTGCTCCCGGACAGAACATGTTTTGCAATCTGACACTCATGTCTCCCAATATTTAGATTGGAAATGATAATTTCGTAGCAGATTTTTAAAAATAATCAATCCGTGTTTATATCGCACCAAGGAAAACTTTGTATAAGCTATCATATGAAACGAATTGTTTGGTTTTATTATTTTTTAGACAGATTTATTAATTAAAATGTTATGCAATCCCTACACACAGTGAGGATATTTGGCTGGGAAGTGTGATGGACATGGCAATAAAAAAGGCTTGATAGATCTCCTGAGGGACTTAGCAAAAAGAGATGTAATCAATGCAAATTCAGGCAATCCTATATCAAGTGATGCATTCCCAGAAGATATTAACAGAGAGGAGTTATATTTTAAAAGATTCCTGATCTGAAATAAGGCTCATATCAACTTTAAAGTATTTCACTAAATAATAAACAGCAATGACAAATACAGAACTAATCTAGAGAGTGGTGAAACTTTTTACTGTGTTCATTAGGAGGAAGATAGTCTAAGAGATTATGAAATGAAAGCAAAATACTGTTAACAGTGGTTTTAAGCCATAATTATAGCAAGTGTGGTGAGTTTAAGGGAGAAATATAGTATATTTGCACATACAAATATATGCACACACATTTCTGAAAGTGGCATTAGCTTTTAAATATGTAGTATTTAATTTAAAATTATAATTTATTTCATAAAATTTACAATAAACACAAAGCTCTCATTTTGTTTTGGTGAGGCACATTGCTATTATGACAGTATTGGATCTCTCATTCACATACACACACAAATTCACATATGCATTCGCTGAACAGTCTTCCCCAACCCCTGTGGTGTTCTGGACCAAACCCAGAGGCTTGCATGTGTTAGGCAAGTGCTCTACCACTGAGTTACGTCTCCAGATTCCAAATATTTTAAAATACTTTTTATTAGCCTCAAAATTTTCATCATAGTTTTTTTAAAATGGAAATAATTATATTTAAAACAAATCTTAATATGCATAGTTTGGGTTTATAATGGGATGTATCTCTATGTATGTATGTGATGCATACAGATGGTGAAATGGTTATATAGTGAAGTAAATTACAAACTTATTCTGTTGCATAGTAAATTTTTGTATGTTTGAAAAAAATGGCTAAAACCTATTCATTTGAAAGAAATACATAATATAGTGCAATTAGTTGCAATTCTTCTATCATATTTAGATATCCAGACTTGTTCATTTTACATATATACTTCTTTACACCTTTGACCAAATGTTATAACAGAACAAACTGGATACAGAATTATCAATTCCCATTTTTTATATTTTACATATTTTGTATTTGGCATATAATGTTTTATAATCAGAAAAGTAACTAAAACGTCTAAGACTCACCAACAACAGAGGTTATATCATAGAGTATTTTTTAATTTGGTTGATACACAATGATTTTGTCTATGTGTATCTCGCACTTTATTATATCTTTCATTTTATCCCATTATGCTGACTACTCTGGTAATGCTAGTTTAAATAAAATAGATAAATATTTCTTATATAAATGATTATTATATGCTGTCATTGAGTGGCACATTGTATTCTAACAGTATGTTTCAGTATTACAAATAAGGGTTGTTAATATTCTTTGTCCTGAGTTTTAATATTGACAGAGTATTTCATTTTTAAAGGGGAATTTATTTTCTTTTTCTATTGGTGCACATTACATAATAGTGAGATTCTTTGTGACATATTTGTGCATGCACAGAACATAATTTGATCAAGTTCATTTTCTGTACCTTCTCTTTTGACTCCCCTCCTTCATCCCCCTCTCCCTCTTCCTCTATCCTACTCATTTCCCTTCTATTTTTTTTTTCATGAAATCAGGATCACTTTTCTTGAAGCTTAAATAGATCAACTAGCTAAACTTTCAAGTTACCTCTCAATATAAATAACAAATTACAATTTGGCAAATACTAGCATATGAAATGGAATCTTTACATTGTGAACTAAATAATGGTAACAAAATAATATTCTAATTCTATGAATAAATTATTTCTAGGAAGATTTTTGTAGATCTACAGACTTAAATGAAATAAAAATTGAATATTATCTCAATCCACAATACACAATTTCTGTCAGTTCTGATATTCTAATTAAGATACTTTTGAATTTATCCCACAAACATAATGATATATTGTCAAAGAATAAAAGATATTTAAATTATGTAGCAATTAAGAGAAAGATTTTATAAATACATGTATGCAGAACATTACCTTAGAGGTATCATTATATTGCTTTGCTTATCAAAAATACTAAATGATATAATAAAGAAAAATGATAAAATATAGATTTAGAAAATGAAGCCATAACATGGGCAATGTTTATATGTTGAATGAAAGGAACAGAAAATAAATACCATGTTCAAGAGAGTTCTAAATATACGTATGTGCACATACCTGTGCACATGTAAGTATCCAACACATAATCCCTTAACGGAAGGGCAAGAAAAAATATGAAATGTGTTGCAGTTTAAATAGCAAGAGTAGAGTAATTTTTTTGATAATCTCTAGTTTAGTTTTAAAATTAATTTTCTGTTTACTAGTGCCCTCCCCAAGAAAATTGCCATTTTAGCTTGCTTTGGTGCATAAATCTGAGTAGGTAGGTTATAAGGTCAAAACTGGAACTCAGTTTTGTCTATAGTTTGTGTCTTTATTTTCTCTGACACATATATCAGTACCTAGCTCCCAAGATTACTAAGAGCCAAAAGGGAAATGCTGAGTGCCAAATGCTTAGCACAGAGCCTGCTAGAAGTAGTAAATGAGTATTGTGGCCCCTACACCTGGCATCTTGGGATATTGATTGGTCGTCTACAATTTCACTCTTAGTTTCACTTCCTCAAGTCCCAAAGGTATGGGGGTAAAATTGGCACATCTTCTAAACTCAGAGTGCAAAATGAAGAAAGTGATCAAAAGAACAGAATAAGTTAGAATAAAATCTGTTCTTTCCAGTCTCTAAATTCCCTGATGCCTCTGACCTTTGTAGCCCTATAGCCTACTAATTCCCCATTTGTTCATTGAACTCTTAGCTTTATTAAAAGACTTCATCTCAAAGGTATATCTCTAACCAATGTCTCCTTTTCTGCTCTGCACTAACTGTGCCTTTCAAAAGTGACAGTGGTTCTCATCATCTTTGAGAAGCAAAAGTTGATAGGCAAAGAAATTACCTACATTATTCCTGTTGGCCCTCCACACTTATTGATGTTTTCCCATTAAATTCAACTCTTTGGTTTAACTAATGCCTTCCCAAGATAGTATCTGCACTGCGTTCTGGTCAATTAAACTCCAATGTTATCATTTTATTATGGGCTCACTCTCATCTGATACCTAGTATCAAGATCAAGTGAAAGGGGATTTAAAACTGGGTGCAGAGGCACTGGCTGACAGAAGTGCACGGACAAAGGCAGGAAGGTGACCGCCTCAAGCAGACCATTCAGCTTCCTATGGCTCACTAGCAGTTGCATCACCATTTAATGCCTTTGCTTCATGATGGCCCTGAGAATTAGCCCTTCTTTACCTGCCTACACCATCACCTTAGTTTCAGAGGCAACAGAAAATGCTGATTTACAGCATGGGGTCTGGCATCTGCCATATATTGACTGCATGTTACAATTGCACAACTGAACTCAACAGTGGGAACTGAAAATTATTGGGATAATGTTGCAGTCTACAAACATGTGACCCAGTGAGTAAGAGAGATGCTGGAGCAGCATGGAATGGGAAAGAGTAGCAATAAAAGAACCTTCAACGACTGGAGTACTTTTTACTCTACCCTTGATTTCAGTCAAGTTTTTCAAGAATTCTCTTATTATCCTTTCCAAAAAAATTCCTTTGTCTCTGGGAAAACACTCAACATTATCATTGGGTATATAATCATGAAGTGATAACAAATAAATACCCTTACTTGTTGATTTCTGTTTGTGGATCCTGAAGGGAAAATGGGAGATTATTCCCCTAAATATTACAAAAGTGCATTAAGTTATCGCTTTGAAAGACCTACCTCTCTTTTGAGAATATTTATCATATTCTGTCTTTCCTGTAATGTTTATCAGTTCTTGGCCTCCTGTATCCTGAGCAGACACCTCTGATTGCCACTTAAAGTTTCTCTGGGTGTGTTTAAGAGCAAAGTCAATCTGCATTAACAACTCTCTGATCTTTGGAGAATGATAAGTCAGGAAGTCTTCAGGAGTGATCCCCGCTCTGTGGGCCTTGACTTTCAGCAGTCATGCTGTCTTAACACACACTTCTTTACATGGAGTCAGGCTAATGGAAGATGGCAAGATTGGTTTGGCAAGACCACTGTTGCTGGCTTGTATTCAGAAGTCTTCTCACTGTGTCCTCCCACGGTCTTTCCTCTTGCACACTCACAGAGGGAGAAGTTGCTGTTTTTTTTTTCTTCTTTGTGTAAGAATATCAGTGCTCTCAGATTAGGAGCCCACTCTTCCAATATCACTTTATTTTCCCCTTTGAAGACCCTATCTCTGAAATCAGTCACTTTAAGGGTTAAGGTTTCAGGGCATGAATTATGAAGAGACATCTGTGAGTAAGTCAGTCCATAATAGAGTTTTAATTTCATTGTCATTTCTTCTATCTATCTATCTATCTATCTATCTATCTATCTATCTATCAGCAATCTATCTTTTTATGCATCTATCTTTCTAGTACATCTACTTTTCTTTGTGGTTTCCTGAGACTTGCCATTCATCTCATAATGCCTAATGATCCAGTTTGCATTATTAACAGCCTTATTTCAAGTGCGTGTGGGACATGGTTGTGCTCCTGTATCGTTATTTACATCCCACACATGATGTTGCTGTTTTCACAAATTTTATCATTATATATTGCATAATTATCAACATAAGTTTCCATTTACTGCTTAGCTGTCTTTTAATTCAAATAGGGCAAAATGGAGTTACAAATCAAAAAATAGTTTTTATGTCTTTTTTGCTTATATTAAGACCTTTACTCATGCTTTGTATTTATTTATGGAGATTGGAGTTACTCTCTAGTATCTTCCCTTTTGACTGGAGGACTTGAAATGTCTTGTAGGACAGATATACTAGGGATAAACTCTTTCAAGTGTGCACCTGAAACTGTCTTAGTGTCTTCTTCATTTCAGAATAATAGTGTTGTTGACCAAGTGCTTTTACTTGGTTTAATTCTTCTTTCAACATATGTCATATGCCATAACTATTTACAATCTTTTCTGGTTTCTATGCTTTCTGATGGAAAAGGAGTTATTACTTTACTTAAGATTCACTGTAAAGTCTTACCTGAAAAGTGATTTCTCCTTTAATGCTTATAATATTTTCTTGCTAAGTTTTGATATTTTGATTCTGACTTGTCTATACCTTGATTTCCTTATCTTTAATACACATGAAACTCACAAATCTTCTTGAATGGTTGATTAATGCTTTCTGACAACTGGGAATTTTTCATCTGTTATTGGCTCAAATATTTTTCTCTAACTTTCTCTTTCTTAGGACAATTAAGAGTCTAATTATTCATATGATTATGATTCATAAGTTATTGTGACTCCATTTTATTTGATTTTTTTCTCTATATTAGTCAGAATAGGTCCTCACAATCAATCTATTTTTAAGTTCACTAATTATTTCTCCTGCTTATTCAAAACTGCTTTTGTTGAGTCTCTCCATTAAATTTTTATTTGTTTTTATATTTCAAACTCCAGATTGCTATTTTATTTTAATATGTATTTTATATATTTTTATTAATATTGTCTATTTGGTGACTTTCCTCATATTTAGTTCTTTAGACAAAGCTTTCCTTTATTTACACATATTTGAAATAGCTAAATTTAAATCTTTGTCTGTTAAATCTAATGTCTTGGCTGCATCTGAGACTGTTTTAGTTGTTTTTTCTTCCCCCATGAATGGGCCATCCATTCTTCTTTCATTGTATATCATAATTTTTCATTGAACACTGCATTTTAAATATATAAAGCAGCAGCACTGGAGATCAGATTCAACCCAAAGTTTATTATTAATGATCATCATAGTGTTGTTTTCTTTTTTACTTTTCTGAATAAAATCTTTTAATCTTCCTTTTTTAATGAAATTACTGGAGTCTCTACTTCTTTATCTTAATGGTCAATTAATGGTATACAGAGATTTTCTGTGAGGACTAATAATTATTTCAGTCTTCTTTGGGGGGTTCTGTGGGTATGGTACATTTGAAGCTTAGCACTAATGAGGAACACACTTCAACACTCAGCCAATGAGTTTGCTCCTTATCTTAGACATTGCTACCTTTTTGCACAATGTGTACCATCAGCCAGAGGTGAGCTTCTAGTGTCTTCTGGGGTCATTCTTAAATACATGTGTTATGGCTTGGGTCTGAACTGTCCCTCAAAAAGTTCATGTGTTGAAAATATGATATAGAAAGTAGCAGGGTTTTGATGTAAGGGTTTTAGGCAATGATTAGGGCTCTTATTCCATTAGTATATTAACACATTTGCTGGATTAATTCATTAATATCTGAATGGACTACTGGATGATAATGGTAGGTAGGAGGATTGTGGCTACAAGAAGTAGGTCTCTGGGGAAATGACCTTGAACTATATCGGTCCCTGATCCCTTCCTTGCTCTTTGTTTTTCAGCTGCCATGAGTTGAGCAGCATTCCTCCACACCTCCACACCTCCACACCCTTCCACCATGATGTTCTGCCTCACCTGAGACCTTGAGCAATCCAGTCAACTGACCATGAACCGAGATGCTAATATCATGAGATAAAATGAAGTTTTTCTCCTCTAAATTTTTTGGATCAGATATTTTGATCACAGTGAAGAAGAACTAACACAGTGTGGGAAAAGCCACTGAGGAACATGCATCCTTGCAGCTGGGGAGTGGGTAAGATTCTGCGGCACACCCAGGATTATCAGGCGTGGAAGGCACACCCCCAAGTGAACCCCCCTGCCAATAGGGCAGTGTCTCAGGAGAGAGTTTCACCCCATTCCCCCGATTCCTTCTTCCGCATTGTGCAGTTTCTGGCTGGGTTGCTCTGATAGGCTCTTGCAACATTGCTTCTCTTTACTCATTGGCTCCCTACCTCCATAAAACATGTATGCTTCCTGAATACTGCTGAGGTTGCATCCCAGAACCTGTCTCCGAGGGCTGATTCTCATTGCTCTGGTGGCCTCACCACCTCGAAGATCGCCACATTTTGCCTTAACACAGCACACAATCTGAGATAGAAACATGGCCTTCTTGACTCTCAGGATTAAGTCAGAACTTCTCAAGTCCTTTTTAGGTTTCTTGTTCTTTAGACTTTCCTTTCAAGGTATTTTGTAGTCTATTATTTGTTCCAATTGCTGTTCATCATCTCAGCCAGACATCGAGTTTAACATGTGACAGTAAAAATACCCTTTGGGTGATGCTTTCAGTTGTAGGTCAGCCTTGGTCTAGTCAGACATTTTTTTTTTAATTGGGGTCTTCTAGGGAAGCACCAGAAAGATCAAAAACTGTTGAATGAGACTTTGATAAACTCCTACCTACATTCTGCTCATTCCAGTACCAGAAAGGCTGGCTTTCCCTAACTCAGTTCCCAGTGGGCTACTGAATTTGTGGAAGTTAAAATGCCACAAACCTCACTAGTTTTAATGAGATCTACATATTTTTTTTAAAGTAAATGATCTGTGTATTGCTGCAAACCTTTAATTTATTTCCATAGTTTTGATAAGGTTTATTCCGACACTCATTGGTAGTCTTTTCCATTGATTTTGTGGAAGGATGCAATTTTGGCCATCCTTACCTCACCATTTTGCTGACATGCAGATATTACCTTTAATGAGGATACAGAGTCATTAAGACAATGTGCCCAGCTGCAGTGAATGTTTTCCAAATGTGCAAGATTTTCATATATGATCAAACTTCAAAGAAAGTCTGAAGATTTAGAAAAATATTCTCATTACTCTAATATATATATGTTATATTATATATGAGGAAATGTATGTGTCAGGTTTAACTTGGTATTACAATGTTAACATATAAAATATTTGATGATAGTTATTGTCAGGTTGTATTTGTTACTAATAATGTAGACATATCATAAAGTATATATAGTAATCATATAAAATTCAAACAAAAAGGATTTATGTGAGAAATTAGTGCTGAAATTTGTTCATAAATTGTGTTAGAATATGAATATGAAGATAATGAATATGAATATGAATATGAATATGAAGTTAGCATAGCATTTTAACACTTGGAAACTGAATTGCCTATGTCAGCCTTAGTATGTGAACATTTAACTGCACTTCAGTGGTCTGAATAAGGGAGACAAGTTTCAGGATGGCTGCAGAGTGGAGCTGGAAATAAATGGAAGGTAATTAACATATGCTCAAGCAATAATTCAATTTATATCAGAGTATTTTTTTTGGCATTTTCTCCATGAAAAGGTGACTTCTGCACATCATGATAAAAGTTGTAACAAGATTTAAATGTGCAATATGTATAATATGTAAATGTTTTATGTACACATAATACATAAATGTTATACATGTATAAAATTTAAATTAATCATGTACTAAGATTTTAAAATAAATTAGCCTGTCCATATTCCCTAAATCTGTTGATTTGAAATAAAAACTTATTTTAGATAAACCAAGCAATATTTGAATAGTATGAGTTCATGTATCTGGTGACCTCCGATTTTTGAAGTTTAGATTAAATGCTGAATTTTGGAAATTTTTTATAATATTTATCTAAACCTGATATCTTGTATTTTTAAATATCTGTTCTTTTTCCAAAAAATTATCTAAATGCATTTATGAATATCACTACAGTAAACATTGAGACTATGAGAGAAATAAGACATTATACCTATCCTCTTGATTTACTATGTAGGGGGGAATATAAAAAACTAAGTGTGATAAAAATAAGAAAGATTTATTACAATAATGTAAAAAGTAGAACCAATTTTCTCTAAGAATTGAGACACTTCATAAAGGAGATAATTCAACAATTTGTCCTCTATTTTATTACTTTCATTAATGACCTATTTAAGAGCATATATTTAACAATACATGAGTAATAATAGAAAGATAAAAGATCTTGCAAATAAAAGTGTTAAGTAATGCAGTCATTTGATTCACCACAAAACAAGAAAAATTTGGGGCAACTCTCAGATTGGAGAACAGTAAAGTATGAATAAGTGATTCTGAAGTAGAGATTTTTCTATATAAGTTGTTATTGGAATAATTTTGGAATCATAAAGGTGTTCTGAATATTAGATGACAATAATATACAAATGCCAATTTCTTGATTTTGTTTGTTGAATTGTTATGTAAGATAATGTCCCTGTTTTCAGGAAATATATGCCAAGTATTTGGTAGTGATGACATGCCAATAAAGTCTCTCTAGAGAAACAGAATTACTAGTGTTTACTAGGGCATACACACACACATGTGCCAGCACACACACATATGTATATATGCCTATATCTCTATATCTCCCTTATTCCCAGGTGTGGGCTGGCAATTTAAACAGCAGACTACAAACTTTTGGGCAGAAGCTGATGGTGCAATATAAAGTCAGAATTTCTTCCTCAGGGAATTCTAGTTTTACTCATAAGGACTTCCAAGGATTCCATGAGGTTCAGCCAACCTAAAGAGGGTAACTCCTGTGCATACAGGTAGCTGATTATAGATGTCAACATCTATATATTATCCTGATGGTCATGCCTCCTAATTGTTTTACAGATTGTGTTGTATGTATGTCCCCTATTGTGAAATCTCTCATGTGTCCAACTAACATGGATTTCATTTTTCTCTTTGTAATATCCCTGTATTATAGAGTATTTTATGTTTTAGGATAACTAGGATTTGTCTACATTTTGGGCTTGTTGAAGAAACACATGTTAAATCTTTCAAAGTAGGTATTCCTAACAGCATCAGACACAGAAACCATTCTGAGTAATTTAAAAAAATAAATAAATGTTTACAGCTATTTGCAAAACAGTGTTGAATGGCATGTCTTTTTCAGTAATTAAATTTTAATAATTTCATTTTAAATGTGCATAAAAGGATACTGGAATTTTGTTAAGATATGTTTGATGAACCAAAAACCATTATATTTTAACATCATTGAGTTTCAGAAGTCTTTGGAGTAATTTTTGCCTAAGTCATAATTATGTAATTGAATGATAAATAATATACTATTGAACAATTTCATAAAATATTAATATGGAGACATAAATTGCCAGTAACTCTGTGACTGCAAGCCATCACATAAAAACCCATATGAACTGCATGCATATTCATCATTTTACAATATCTCTGTGAGACAAAATAATTTGCAGTACCATTTATCCACACATTTTCCTTCATTAAGCACTCACATACTAAAATTTTTATAATCTTATGAATATTATGGTTGCAGGGTTAAATAATTTGCTTTTCATATAGCTCTGCTGCCTTACAAAATTCAAGTCCTTAGGGTTAAATCAACATAATCTTAAAATCAGTGACAACATCACTCTTGTCATTGTTTTATTACATGCTTGCTAAGTTTTGAGAATATAACAGGCTCTTTATTCTAATTATATTTAATTTTATAATACACTTGCATGGTAGTTATTTTTGATAATTTTTAGATGAACTAATCGATTATCACCAAAATTAATTAGTTTTCTCAGGTCCTAATTATTGCTACTACAACAGCTAGGAATAGAAAGCATGTCTATGAGAATATAATTGGATATACTTTCTGGATGCTATATTTTAATTTGCTTTCTAAAATCATTCCAATGAGTTTACCTATAAAAATTCACATATAAACTAGCCTACCAATGAGCATGCACAAGTATCCTTTGTGGAATTTTAGAAACTTAAAAGGGTTACTAGAAATTAATTTTTTAAAGAAATTTCAGTCCATAGAGATTTCACAGGTTAGGTTAGTAGATGTTGCTGAACTTATTTATTCTTGCATTACCTAGAAATTTTGGGGCAAATGAGTTATTTGTGAACAAACTTAATGCTACTCATATTAACTCACATTGTTTTGTATTCCCCCAACGTGGTATTCTGTTAGCTAGTTTTCTGTTGCCTCTTAGCTGAAACTCTACTCCAGGATTCTCTGTTCTATGATGCTGGCACTGGGATCCCAGTACCATATTTTCAGATGACTTTGCTGATTAATGTCCTTTTAAAGCATTACTGGAAGATTCCAAAGCAAGGGGAGGAAAGAAGAAACCTTTTGTCTTCTTGTTTTTAGGTCTGTCATTTCCCCAGCTCCCAGGTTTGGTGTTTCCTTGATTGTGTTTTGCAACTTGATGCACGAGATGTTCTGAGCCTCATTAGAGAGGCCTACCAGGGGCAAGCTCTGCCTCTTCAGTGGGCTGCTCCAGGGCACTGGTCAATTAGAATTATTTTTCCTAGCTTTGGTAACTGCACTTTTATCCCTTTGTTTCTAACTCTACAGCTGGTAGCTGCTTGCTGTTTCAGTCTTCTCTCTTGCTCTGCTTTCCAACAAAAGCATAACCAATTTTCTGTAATCCAGTCATTTAAAAAAAAATCACCCAGACTATCATGTTCTAATACAATATTTGATCCAGAAATGTCTTTTAAATTCTGCAAACTAGTAATTATTTTGTTTATTGAGAAGATTTCACAGATGATAGATACTTAGAATACATGGAACATTTTTTCTTTTCCTCAATGCAAAGGATACTTGGATTTTTTCTCATGAAACAAGGGAAAGATTAAAAGTATATATTTACAATTTAAAATATTTCACCAAGAAATAAGGATGGTATTTTATCCAGGCATGTTGATCTTCATTCTCCCTTGCTGCTACTGCTAGTAATGCTTTTCCCTCCTGATTGCAAAACCCCTTCTCTTCATCCGCTTGTAATCTCTGACCCTTCTCAATAGTTCAAGGAAAGTTAGCCTGAGGCCTGAACATGAGGTTGCACCTTTGATATATTTTTCAGGACTGCTAAGATATTTTGTTACCCTTTTCTGCAGAATGTCTGTTTTTCTTTTAATTGCATAGATTCCAGCATTTATCATAATTTCTGAAACTTTAGTATAAAAATGATAGATAAAAGGACCCACTTATTCACATATTTTAATTCCTGAAACTTTTTCACATGCTATTTTATGTATCAATTGATTTCAGTTCAATCACACCAAAATAATACTTGAAAACATTATTAAAACAATATGCCTATTTTACATCACCTACAATATTTACATCCAAAATCCAAGTGTTTTCTACTAAATATTAGAATAAAAGTAAATAAGTTCATTAAAACCAATATATCAGCAGATAACAATTTGTTCTCTTGCTCAATCCCCAGTTCAATTTGCTTACCTTTGTATAAATCCAATAAGAAGTGGAATTTTTGCAAAATGCATTGCTGGATTAAAATTCAGGGCTTTCATTTTCAACATAGAATTCCTTATTACACCAGAAAATAGCAATGTGCTCTATGTCCATAAACAAACACAAAAAAGCCATACACAAATTATCACAGGACAATGTTACTAATGTTATGTTATGTTGCATAACATAAATTTCCATTTCTATTAATTAATATCGACTTTAATACTATTTATAAAAGTTATATATTCATCTAAAGCCACCAAATATATATTTTGGAACACTGCATTGTTGTTGTTGTGGTTGCTTTTTATCCAGAAGAGTTGCATCTAGTTTCAATCTAAGTCTGATGTTGATATGTTTTATATCTTGTTACATGATGAAATATAAGAAAAATGTTTTTTCCCCCTCTCAGATAAAGGCCGTATTTCTCCAAAAGAACCTAAAGTTCAAAAATATATTGAACTTGCTGCTTTTTTCTTTTCCTGTGTCTATATAGTTTTCCCAATCCACCTGCCCCCCACAGGAAATGTTTATTAAGCTTCTGGTATCACATTTGTCCATTCAACAGACATTGGTACCTACTTTCCAGGTACAGTCTGGGCCCTGATATTGCAGTTAAAAATTAAACAGATTCCACCCCCACATTGTGCTTACACAGTTTGGGGAGCTAGGTGTTGAAAGAATGAATATGCATGGAAAGACGTGATTTTAATAGGGATAAAGTACTACAAAAACCCAATTGTGCAAAGTCCTGATGCAAGACATTTTCCTGATTTCCCCTGTGTCACATTTCAGGTTCCAAGAACACTGCTTAGCCCAGCATGGGTAGACTATAAATATTTTAAAGCAAATGATTAAAGATGGTACGGTGCTGTTTGATAACCAAAAGAGCATAAAACTATGTCTCTTCTATTTCAAAATTCAACGTATCACTATGACAATTATATATATTTATATATATGTATTTATTTGTACATATGTATATATACAGAGTTCTACACACATACATATATATGTAAAAATTCAGAATTCAGAAAGATAAATTATGTCAAAACACCAGCAAACTGTGAACATAATGTTTCCAAAGAAGTAGTGCCCCATGAATTGGAAAGAAATTCCTCTCTCGTTTCCAGAATGAAAACCTCTAGGTCAAGTTCAAGAGCTGAGGAATTGTTTGATTCCCAAATTGGGATAAGTTGGAACTTGATGTCAGAGAAGAATAGTTTTGGTGGAAAAAATATTACTGGGGGAATTTTAGACTGATAAAATATAGAAAGGGGAAACAGAAGATGAATTGAGAAAATAAAGTTAAATAACAAAACTAAGACAAAGTAAAAGGGTAATTTTTCACTTTGTCTCTCCTACTTGGAGAAATATTTCCTAAGGAATTAGATTTATCCATAGAATAAAAAAAAAATAAGCATTTTCACTTAGTAGCCAATAAATCTCTTAAAAGAATTGGCATGCAAATTTATTCTATCAGAGAAATTTTGAAATGAGCATTGAAAAGTGAATGCTTATTTCTCAGAGACGAATCAGACCACTTGCATTCGCACATATGAGATAGGAAACAAAATACTTAGACTTATGAAAACAAAATTCATTAAAGCCCTGTACTTAAAAGCCTCAATGGAAATGGATGACAAACTACAACAATGAAAACAATCTATCAACTCTGATGCATAACTCTGATGCATAACTCTGAGAATCAATGGAAGACACAAAGAAGAAATTAAGCAGACAATGGGCAACTAGGAGGGTGGCAGAGATTTCTGAAGTAAAGTTACTATATAGAACAGATATTCTAAGTGTGTATAACAAACACTACACTGTTTAAGATCTGACAACATAAACTTTTGCATCCAACTGTTTCTAAAGTGCATATATTTTATTTTCAAATGGTATATATTTCTAATTGTATATATTTTTTGTACATTATCCTCAATAAAAAATAGTAATTTTATAAAGTTCTAAATTAATAAAAAGCAAAGTTGGGCTTTTTAAAGAAAATATATCTAGGGTAGAAGATCAAGCAACCATTTCTAAAATTTATTCCAAGTAGAACAATATGCATAACACCACTTCTGGTCAGTACAGGAAAAGAAAAATTATATAGAACAGAAAGAAACTTTCACTATAAGGACAGAAGAGTTTATCTGAGGTGTGTCATCTTGGAAATTTGTTTAATTTTTATTTGTGCCCCAACATCATTAAATTATGTCTTTAAAGTCAGTAATTCATACTTGATAGTCTGAAGATCATGTTCTTTGACATATTTTATTTTGGAAACATAGTTAATTCTGGCATTGAATTGTGATATTTGGTATCACAAAAAAATTCAAGAGAGTAAAAATCAAATGGTTTGGAGAAGAAATAAGACTCTGAGAGAAATAAGTTCCAAGTTTTCAACTCACATACAAGATTAATAATTATCTTTAAAAAACAGAATTTTGCAAATTTATCATTTTTGAATCACTGGTTCTTAGGCCAATGTTTATTTTTTTGACACATTCTCTTAAAGAATTGAGAAAAGTAAATAAATAAATACAGAAATCACCAAATTTTGACTCATTTCTAAGCCAAGAACAAAGTCCAATATCCTTCTTATGAAACAATGCTTTCTATTCCTAATCTGTCACTATTTCATAGGTCATGTGCTAAGCACATGTCAACATTTTTAGCTTTCTAAAATTGTAGAGTAAAAAATTTTAATTTGAGAGTTGCCAGTGATACTTTAGGAGAAAAAAATGGACTTAAATTTTCATTATTTGGGATGTGGAAATTTTCAAAAAAGTTTTGAAGATGAATATCATTGTCATTTTAAAAACATAGCATCTGTGTTTAGACCTGATATATTAGATCTGAATATCTATAGAAGAAGAATGAAATTTGATCCCTGTTTGTCACCCTGCACAAAAGTCAAAGTGAATCAAAGCTGTGGAGATTGGACCAGAAACTTCAAATTACATAGGCATGGGCACCACGCTCCAACATATTGGCACCAATTTCTTTTTTTAATTTTTTTTTAGATGTTTATAGACCTTTATTTTATTCATTTATTTACATATGGTGCTGAGAATCAAACCCAGTGCCTCACACATGCTAGGCAAGCACTCTACCAATTAAGCCCACAACCCCAGCCCACCAATTTCCTTAGCAAGACCCCTCAAGCTCAAGAAATAAAAACAAGAATCAGTTGTGGAATGGTATCAAATTACAAAGCTTCTGCACAGTAAAGGAAACAAGTAAGAGTGTGTAGAGACCCAGTGGCTCCAGAGGCTGAGGCAGAAGTATCACAAGGTCAAATTCAGTCCAAGCAACTTAGCAAGTCACTTAGGGAGACCTAAAAAAAAAAAAAAAAAAAAGTAAAAATAATAAAATAGAATAAATAAAAATAAAAATAACAAAATAAAATAAATAAAAAAGGCTGGGGATGTGGCTCAGTGATGAGTGTCCCTGGGATCAATCCCTGGTACCAACAAACAAAAAAGAGTGTGAAGAGAGCCTACAGTTACAGAATAGGAGATCTTTTCCAGGTACTCCTCTGGCAGAAGAGTAATGTCCACATTATATAAAGAAATCAAAATGATTAACACTAAAAAATGAAATAAGCCAATCAACAAATGGGTAAAAGAACTAAAAAGATATTTCTCAAAAGAAGAAACATAAAAGGCCAACATACATATGGAAAAAAAAATGTTCAACATCTCTCGCAATCAGGGAAATGTAAGTCAAAACTACTTTGAGCCAGGCATAGTGGGTCATATCTGTAATCCCAGTGACTCTGGAGGATGAGACAGGAGGATCACAAGTGCAAATCGGGCATCAGCAATTTAGTAACACCTTAAATAAGTTATGGAGACTCTGTCTCAAAATTTAAAAAAATCAAAAGTGTTGGGGATGTAGCTCAGTGGTAAAGTGTCCCTGGGTTCAATCTACACAAGCAAATTAAATAAATAAATATAAATTAAAAATTAAAAAAAAAATTACCAACATTAAAATTTCACCTCACTCCAGTTACAAATGGCAATCGTCAAGACTACAAATAATAAATGCTGGTGAGGATTTGAAAAAAAAAATACAATCTCATAACATGGTTGATGGAAATGTAAATTAGTGCAACCACTTTGGAAAGCAGTATGGAGGTTCCTTAACAGACTAGGAATAGAACCATCATATGACTCAGCTCTACAACTCCTTGGTATTTGCCCCAAAGATCAAAAATCTGCATACTATTGTAATACAGGCCTGTTTGTGTTTCTAGCAGTGCGATTCTTAATACTAAGTAATGGAAAACCAGAAGCCCAGTAACAGATAAAAAAAATTGTGATATACACAATGGAATTTTGCTCAACCACTAAGAAGAACGAAATTAAGGCATTTGTTGTTAAATGGATAAAACTGGAGAACATTGTGCTAAAGAAAGTAAGAAAGACTAAAAAAGTCAAGTATCAAATGTTTCCTCTCATATGCAGTAACTAGAGAAAAGTAAAGGGAAAAAAGGAGGAGATTCCATGAAAACAGAAGGAAGATCAGTGGAGTGGGAGAAGGGAATTGAAGCAGAGAAGGGAGAAATGGAAAAAGGGAGTTACTGCAATGTAAAATTGACCTAATTTTGCTATGTAACTTATATGAATATACTACAGTGCATTTCACTTTTGTGTATATTTATAAAGCACCAATTAAAAAAACCCACACAAATAGAAGGAATACCAGTAGAATAGAGGAAGAAGAACAGGGCAAGGGAGGGAGGGGAGGAAAAGGGGAAGTACTAGGGACTGAAATGATGCAATTAAACTCCATGTATGCATGATTATGTCTAATCAAACCCCACTGTTATGTAAACCCCACAATGCATTCATAAAAACATTTTTAAAAACTGAATATATTTATATAATAAAAAGCAAAGTGTCTACTTTTTGTTAAACTCTCCAGGATTATTTATAAATCCAAAAAGGAAAAAGGAGAAGACATTTTTCAGTTTCAAATACTTACTTCTCATTCCTAAGATTTTGTTGTACTAAAATTTTGCTTGTGTTTACATATTTCCAGATTCGAATCATATATTATTCATATAGACCTTCAGGGAAAAGTAGTCCATTAAAATAAAAGTGCAGTTCATAAAATGTAATCAGAAAATGATTACCAAGAAGGCAAAGATGTAAGAAATGTTTTAGGCTTTGAAAAATGTCTCTTCTCTACATCTTCCATTTTGTCTTAGCTCAGGTTTCTACCACAGAGTATATAAACTGGGTGATAGAAACAGCAAACATCTTTTCTCATAGCTCTATGGGTTTGTAAGTCAGAATGCCTGCTGAGTTGGAGTGTTGGTGGGTTTTTTTTTTTTTTTTTTTTTTTTCTGGTTTACAGATTGCTGTCTTCTTTTTGTGTCTTCACATGGTGGAAGGAACTAGCTAACTCTTTGACTTGTATTTATAGGAAGAAAAATCTCATTCATGATGGTTTCACTTCCAGGAACCAATCATTTCTCAAAGAACGCCCTCCATGGGCCACCATCCTGGGTTTCAAGGTATAGATTCTGAGATGCACACTTGGTCCTTTATAATTTGGTTATGACTGTAGGGAAAGTCAATATTTAATATTGCCAAACTGTATCTAATGAAATTCCAGACTCAATCTCCTCTTTTACATGGAGTCATCTCAATTATATAAAATTAGGAATTTGTCTTCATTCATATTCCACTGGAGAAAGAAATAAGTCTATGAGACAGAATGTCTTTCAATTTCATTTTTTAATTTGGTAAAGACTCATTCATTTTTCTAATACCCTTGAAAAGCATTTTAATTTTGACAATCTAAATTTATCTCTAGACCAAAAGAAAATTTTGTATACCTTATACATGAGAGAATATTATCCAAAAACAATTTAGTATATCAATAAGTTCAGAAATTGAGCAATGCCAAATTGTTCGAGCATTTTATAAAGACTGTCTCATATACAATCTTAGCCAAAACTTGAAAAATAACTTTAAAAGACTTTTATCAATGTTAAAAAATGACCATCACAATTTATTTAGCCTTTTTATTGCTTCATTAAAAATAATGACAAAATATACACACATTTTTTGCTGTAGAAAAATAAAATTGTTTGATTATATTTATGACAAGTACATTTAATTTACCATATTTTGGCTTAACTTACATTTCTCATATTTGTTAAATTCTTATACTGAGGAAAGACAGGTCATGAAATAGATAAGATAAATTTGAGTTTCTTTGTCATGGGCATTTAAAAATTTTGTGATATTTGATAATATGTGTCTGAGTTAGTTAAATGTTATTCATAGGTATGTCATTTATTCTTTTTCATTGGGATTAAATAGTGTTTACCAATACAAAGATCAGAAAAGTATTTATTCATTTTATTTTGATATACAATTTTTACTTTGAATTTATCAATAACACACCCATTTGGATTGTATAGATATTAGGCAAATATATATATTTATTTTTTTTCATATACCCAACTTTTACCTGATTATTTCAGGTTGACTACTCTGATTCGTTGTTGAGATTGTGCATTCTAGCTTAGCAACAGTATTTTAATTGTAGTTAGTAAAATCCTCAGTTTTAAAACTCTTAATATTTCCTCGATCATCACCTTTTTGCGAGATAAATATGAGTTTAAACAATATTTTTAAGCTATAAAAACTATACCTGGATTGAGCTGGAAATTTCTCACCATGAAGTAATTTGTGGACATATCATCTGCCATATTTAAAATTTCCTTGTAGGAATACTAGCCTAATTCTCCTTAATAAATTCTCAATTTATAATCCTTAGCCAATTTGGCATCATCGAATATCTGCATCAAATCCATATTTCTTTAATTTCCTTCAAAATAGTTTATATTTTATTTTAATGATAAATATTTTGAATTTTCTTCTGATTATAGCTATGTCCAAGAGTCCTTGATTTTGGCTTATTTCTATCAAATACCACAATTTTAAATATAACAATGCTATGGGCATTTCAATGAATTTCAATATAATAAAAATTTTATGGTCATTATGGATCTTATATGATCCTCTGCTTTTGTTTTACATTTAACATACTTATCTTAGTTATTTCATTTTATGTTTAAATTTGATTAAATTAATTAATTTGTGGGGGTACTGGATATTGAACTCATGGGTGTCTGCTGAACCACTTCCCTAGCCCCCCTTTTTTTTTTTTAATCTTGAAGCAGTGTCTCACTAAGTTGCTTAGAGTCTCATTAAGATATTGAGACTGGTCTCAAACTTGCAATCCTTCTGCCTCAGCCTCCTGAGTTGATGATATTAAGACTTGCACCACCATGCCTGGCAGTATTTCATATTTTAACTGATTTAAGATCAGATAAAGTTTTAGTGCTTCCTTTTAGTTGCTAAGATTTATAATAATATGTGTTGTATTTTATCAAATATTTTTAATCAAATATTCAAATTCTGTTTATATTTTATGAAAATCATATTTACATAATTCTTAAATGTAATTTTTTTAGAAAATCATTTTGCCATCATGGTTTTATAGAAACTGGTTTGGTAAAACTTCTGCTAATACACTACTGAGTTAAGTATTTTATTAACTTTTATCTTATGTAAAATGATAAAAAAAAACAGAATTCTGTGAGTGATTACTATATGGAAGGTGTTCTGCCAAAACATGAAACATGAAAATGGACAAAATAATAAGAAAGGCATTGATGGTACATTAAACACTCATGTGTCTCCGCGACAGGTATGTGCACAGGATAATTACTCTCAACTTTCTTCATGATAATTCTTTGTAATAAAACCTTTGAAATATGACTATCTTCAAGGTTCTTCATGGGGTAGACAAGTAGTGCCTACCTCGTCATGCTGAAAGAGTCCCCTGGAATTAGACCACAGTGGACAAAGTCTAGTTCACATAGACTGCCCTTCGTAGGGTATCACTGCTGATTTTTGATTAACCTGATGTAACAGAACAGGAAAAGAGAAAATAATTAAAAACTATGCTAGCTGAGATTGCATAATATAGGGTTATTTCACATGTATCAAGGTGTGGCATATGGAAGGCCAGGCTGGTGCCATTTAAAATGCTCTTTTGGAAGAACTAGCTGGAGGATTTGAATGAGGCCAACAAAAAGCAGGGTCTTCTGGATATCCAGACACCAAGGAATTCATGCACAGACAGCTGGTAAGATGCATCACCTTGGTCAAGAAATCACAATTTAGCCATCCTCTGAGAAATCATGCCTTCAAGCTGAAGGATTTAAGATGCACCCTGGGATAGAATTATCTCTGGCCAAATTCCAAGGCCCAAGAGAGTCAAAATCAATCATTTCACAACCAGCCAAGTGAACATTTTTTCTGTCCTTTAAACAACCTTTACAACCACTTCTCTCACTCCTGCCCTGGGGAGATCATGCTCCATAATTAATTAGTAAAGGAGAAAAATAAAAGAGCAATGTAGGAAAAGAAAAAGCCTTCTCAAGGTCCCTTTCCCACTTGGATCTTTAGCCTGACCCAGCGCCAAGACAGTGAAATGAGGAAACTTTAAATACAATTTAGTATTTCACTATTTCACAGAATAATTTATTGATTACACAAATCTTTTTTTGTGAGACTGAAAGTAACTGGAGGTATTTCTATTGTTGTTTACTTGAGTAACTACTAAAATCATGGAAATTTCCTCACACTGGGTTTGTTCAAGAAAGAGGAAAAAGATAATGTTTTTCCTTGGGTGACATGAGTCCCATTCTAAATCTTCACTCACAAAATATTGCATGGTATTTCTGATACACTAAGACTTTAGCACCAAATAGTAGTGTTTGGGATCCAGACATTTTGTACTTTGAGTAAAATCTATTACACTTTCTAATGCAGTCCCACTTTCTCCTAGGAGCTGGACATTATTTAACTTGACTGAAGTGTCCCAATGCCTAGAAATCTTTAAAAAAGTTCATATGCATTAACTAGTTTAATCTTTGCAACAAATAGATAAAAGGTCACTAAGACAAAGGTAGATACAGGGCTTGATCAAGATTGCAAAAATGGTACATACCATAGCCAGGATTTGAGCAATGGAAGTGTGAATCCACAACCATGTATTAAGCTATACATTTTACTGCAATGTAAGTGACATCAAATAATCTGACTTGATTAGACATCCAATTCCCAAGAACCAAATTTTAATGTTCCTGTATGAGAATTCACTCTTTCACATTCTTTCTACAAAATTTTCATGCAGTTTGAATTTAATCAAATTATGGATATCCTCCACAAAAAAGAATCCCTAGCCATTAACCATCCCTAGCCACCTAACAGTGAATAATATTTCAGCCAGATCTTCCTCAGATAAATACTGTTTTTCAAATTCTCATTGTCCTCACACTTATTTTTGTTTGTTTGATATGTTAAGTTGAAATACACTGTTAAATCTCTACCAAAATTATTATTATTTTAGTTTTCTAGTAGATTGAAAAAAATCAGAATTATTGAGATTGCAAATTATTCATTACTTAAATCTTAAAATTATAAAACTGTTTTATAAATTGATTCCATGCAAAATACTGTCTTATTTCACTAAATGCTTTACAGAAACTACTGTTTAGCTGACATCCTTAATACTCCTGATTTGTTTGTTTGCTTGACAGAGGTTCAGCATGTTTAAAGAAATTATGTATGTATGAAATATTCCATACACACCTGTGATGACCAGGCTAATGGCTCCCCAAAGATGTGCACATCCTAATCCTTGTGCATATCTTAAGATCCCATAGAATTTAGAAATTAAACTTTGCTGATGAGATAAATTCGCTTATCAGCTAATCTAAAAAAAAAAAAAAAAGCAAGATTAGAGTGGATTATCAGGCTTGGTCCAATGTAATCCCATGGGCCTTTAGAGGAAGGCTGAAGAGATTCAGAGAGTAAATAGAAGTAAAAAAGAGGAAAAATTCAAGGTGCAACAGGCACTTAACTCACCAATGCTGGCCTGAATATGAAACAAGGGAGAGATAGTAGAGAACATAGACTGGGAGTGATCCTCAGTTTTTACTCTACAAGAACTCAGTTATACAGCAAGAATTAGTGTTAATTTGATTTGAAGCTGTCTCCATATTCTGAGTTCCTATTAGGAAGCTGTAACCTATATTCATACGCAAACAACCTGCAACTGAATGTAAAAGTATATTCTTGTAACAAGTACCAGAGTCTCAGCCAAACAAGAATGCTGAGTTTCAGTCCATCTTGGTATACCAGTTGGTCAGATCATATACATATAAGGCCAATACATCATTACTTCTTATCCTAAAGAGAAACAATGCCAAGTTACAACTCAAAGGCAAGGAAAGATAGTAGACTGAGACAGACAGTATTCCCCTATGTATATATAAGATTATATGAATCGTGTGAGTCTGCATTGTGAATATATATATATATATTCCCAGCTGTATAATTATATCAAAATGGGTTCTACTGTCATGTATAATTAAAAAGAACCAATAAATAAAATGAAATAAAATAAAATGTCTCAATCCTTTTCTATCTGCATACACTGCCTACTCACACTTCTGGGTGGAGTTCTTGGAACCTCTCCTGGTTCTGTGTGCTGCCCCATTCAGGAACTGTTCTTTGCTCAATAAACTGGGTTAATTTAGTTTGTCTAGAATTGTACCTTATTTCTTTAAGCAGGGAACTAAGCCTATAACCTACAGGGTTTTCAATTCTACAGCCAGAGGAAGCTGAATTCTTTCAGCAATCAGAATGAGCAAAGAAATGGATTTTCTCCTAGAGCCTCCAGAGAGGAATACAGCTCTGCCCTTCATTTCAGTCCATTGAGACCAGTTAGACTTTTGAACTATAGTAACTATAAAATAATAAGCTTGTGTTGTTTCCAAGCTACTAAATTTATTATAATACTAATATGAATGTACTATAACATCAAATATATTAAAAACAATAGAATATTAAAATATCATCCCTTTGCCTTATTTGTAATGCAGCATGAACATAATATTTAAAACTTCTCTTAATCTTGTAATACAACTTTCTTCTCACATTTATCATATTTTGTGAATTTTGTCATTTATTTAATAATAAAAGAAACTTTCTGCATTTTAATGTTTGGACTATATTTTCTACTTATATTTCATTAGAGATTATTATTAAATGCAATGTTTTGAATGCTACTATGTTTAAGTGTGTCCAACATACATTTAAGATGAACTGTTCTCAGAAGTTTAAGAAACAGGATCTATTTCCTTCTCCACAATAAAAAAGATATTTTCTGTACTAAAAATTAACTCCTGTATTTTATATTTCAATGTGATTTGCAGTAAAACAAATTCTATGTTTACTAAATGATATTTGATTCTTCATATCATTTTTCCTGAAGAATATTTATTTTGTACCTTTTCAATTAAAAAAAATATGATTGAGTATATTTGTTGGCTGAAACTTTAAGATTGTTGGGGACTTAGAGCTCAAGAGTAACATGGTTTCTGACTTTCTGATTATTTCAGAATGCCTTGTGTTTGACTTTACACAAGAGTTATTATTCCCCTGGGTATAAAATTCTTACTTTATAATTCTGTTAGTATTAAAATAGTCACTGCAGTGATGTCTGCCATTTAACATAAGTGAATCTTACCTGATTGTGTTTATTTGCATAAAAAATGAGGCAATGCTAATAAAGCAAAATTATAGTTATTTTTTTCACTGAGAGTTGTTCATCTGAGTCACTGTTTTAAATTATATGGAAACAACATCAAGCATTTTGGTTTTCATATATAAATCTAAATTTCAATAAATAAACTATTTCTTCAGTTATTCATAGGTTATTTCATCTAGTCCAAGATTAGGTTTCTATTACACATATTCTTCTAACCCAGAGTACTTATATGCATTGTATGATATTTCTTGTAAATATTTCCTATTATTATATATTATTTTTATTTCTGATCTCCTTAAACTTCTTCAAATTTTATCATTTTGAGTATTGCATTACTCCTCTAAAATTTGTTTCATGTTTTGCTTCCTTGAATGACCATTCAACCTATTGCATCTTCAATTCTATTTTATTCCTTCTTTATAATAGATACAAACTAATTTGACTTTTTAATCATCCTGAAGTTATTATCCCACTTACTCTTTAATTATACATTTATCATGTAGGTTTCTGTATTTTCAAAATAAATAAAAAATCTCGTGTTGTTTTGATCTGTACTATTACAATAAAACAATATTTAGTTACATCCTTCTGAAGATGTAAAGAAATATGTTTACGCATGTGCTTTGGTGCTAAATCCTGTCACCATTACTAGTTGTCATTATTTGGTATAATGATCTCTTTCTGGATCATTAGTCCCTCTTTTTTTATTTTTTCTTATTTTTCAGTTTATTCATTATTACCATGATTTGTAAAGATCAAAGACCATATTGACTGAGATAGTGAATCTTGGATTTTTCTTGAGCATCCTTATAGCAATTTTTATTCTTGTAAATTAATTTATCAACAGGGGAGCAAGAGGGAAGTTTGTCATGAAAACTTGTTACTTTTTTACTCTTCAACCTAATAATTGAATAATTTCTTCTCAGATTTAGTGCATATTATCTGATTCTTGGCTTATCCTCTGATGATTAGACACAACAAATTCTAAATAATCAACATCTTCATAAAATCAGTTTCACATATTGTCAAGCCCATTTGGCAATTATTGTATCTTATTATCTATGCCAGGAAAGATATTTCTCAATGATGGCACAAAGGGATGCTCTTGTGGGGTACTGTGTGAAAAAGGGACGACTATCAATTTTTCAGTTGTCCTTTGACTGATTCAGAAGTTTCTAGAATATCCAGCGGATATAATGAAGCTATACATATTTGTTGAGCAAAGTTCATGTGACTGTGACTAGTATGAGTCCATTTGGACTGCTATAATAAAATATAACAAACCGGTAGAATTATTAACAATAGAATTTTATTGCTCATAATTCTGGAGGTAGAAAAGTCTTAGACCAAGTTGTTGGCAGGTTCCGTGTTCAGCATGTCTGGTGAGGGGCACCACATACTTGATCATTGACAGCCACGATCTGTGTATGTCTTCACATGGTGTCTGGGGCCAAAACAGTTAATCCCATTCATGAAGGTTTTGTCTTCATGACCTAATCTCCATCAAAACGTCCCAATTCCTAATACCACATTACCTTTGGGATCAGGAATTCAATATAGGGGAATTTGTTGGGGGGCCATGAGCATTCAGACTACAGCAAAGAAAAAGTAAACTGATTTCAGAGTATAATACAGCATAACTGTAGGGGACAAGTCAAACTCAGGATAAGGATTTTTCTAATTTTTTGGTTATCATTTTTATATACATTATGTGTCTTTCCATCTCTTGTTCAAATCCATCATTAAAAATGCTTAACTCTGGAAAGATTTTAGATATTGCATTATCAACAAAATTTATAGTACTAACAAGAGAATTTTTACTATTTAATGTATGGTGATTATTTCTTCATAAAAGTCTACATAGTAAATAAAATATCATTGACTATTTAAAGGTGCATTTATTTTCTCTTATTTTAAAATCAAAGTTATGTCCTTTTGTGAAATAGTATCTTCAACATATTTATTGAATACATGTGCACACATGAACATTAATTCAACATTGAATATTTTAGTACTTCCTCACTCTGAGCTTCAGACAACATAACAAAAATAGAAAAAAAAAATCTACAAAATAAAATGTAGCCATACTTTTCTTAAAATTAAGACAATTCCCAAGTGACAGCGCATTAAAGGTCTGATAATTTTACATTCTGTATAAACATATTTATTTGTCAGGATTATTTATTCATTTAGCAAATTAAATTATTGAATTTGAGCATATATTAAATTCCAGTACAATATCATTTATTATGAAAGCTATTCATTTCCTTTTTCTTCAGTCTCTAACCAAAAGATGGATTATCTATTTCCAATGTGGTTTTACTAATTAAAGAATTACACCGGAGGGCAGAAGTAATGCATATATCATTTTCAAAAGAATGTTTAGCAATTCTCAAACCTTTGTAATAGGAAAATGCTCATTACAAACATAGAGCTACTGTGCATCTAGAAAGGGGAGAGTAATTTTCATCTGGGTGGAATCTTCAGCCTGTTTTCAGCTGTCTACACAAATTCAGTGAAAAGCCAGGCTTTCTGACAGGCCTCATCAGATAAATAGAAAAACTGGTATCACCACACACATGGGTATTTTTAACAAAATGTCTGTACTTTACTATGTAATCCATATGTATCAATGTTTTTGTTCTAAACTATAGTTTGAGAGTTTTGAAATTAAAACAAGTTTTGAAATTAAAATTATGAGTACTTCTGATCAATTATTTTATTTCTATTTTAGAGTAAGCATATGTATAATAGCTTGAAAATAATCATATACTATGTGCTGTTTCTAATACATACAATGAAAAAAATCCACAGTGAAATTTTTATTTTTAAAATGCAAACTGCATTATTCAAAAGTATTTTTAAAATGTCTATTATTCAATATTACATATTTCAAAAATGTTAACTTTTTAACTAGACTTTTACCTCTTTTAGAACAATTCTTGACATATTATTTAGATAGTGATATATAGGATCTTCCTACTCTCTGATTCATTAATATTTATCAAAATAATATGAAAATTTTTGTGAAATTTGTCATTGTCTGAGGTTTTTTAATTATAGAACAAAATATTTTCTAATGAAATAAATTTATTAAAATATATGTACGACTCCAGTATTTCCACTTAATGCTTCCTCTATCTTTTCTTAAATCTCTAATATGTGAAAATCCAGAGCATATACTCCACAAATAACAGAGTAGACACAGTTTTGAATGTCATATCTCATTTTTTTTAGTGGTCAAAATAGCTATCTATCAAAGAAAATAAAATTGGGTAGAGAAAGTAAATGTCCAGATATATTAGGAAATACACAGAAACATGCAATTATTGACCAAACTACTAAATAATTCTATTTAGCAAGTCTGGTGTGCAAAGAATATAATTTATACACATAAAATATCCATCAAAATAAAGTAATAAATAATCATTGTGCTCAGTGTTATTATGTTAATTAAAATGAATTAAGTGTCATGTATAGCACATAGAAGAATAAGAAATTTGTTAATTTTGACTGTACTCAGGTTTGCATCATCACACAAATTCAACACACATCTTCTGTGACTCAGTCTATGTGGAAGGAGTGCCTAGTGCTCAATGGCATAAAGTTTGTTCTCCTTCTTGCCCCTTGTGGACAAGGTAATGGGTACCCATCAGAGAGATGGACTGGCTATGAAATAAAAACTATGAAAGTAATATATCAGAGAATAAGACAAAAAGGCAAGAATATTTTTAAAGAAGGGGGCATGACTGGTTGAGTTGTCCAGAAGGGTCTGGTTCTAACAATGAAAAAGCCCACTCTTACTTTATTTATAGCAGTACAGATCAGGGGACTGGGATAAGTTTTTAGCGTGAGAGGAGTCTTGTTCGTGCTTGCTTCTCGGTGTGGCAGGAGTCTTGCAGCATTTGGCCTTTGTTTCTTGGTGCATTACTCCGATCCCAGGGGCTGTATTTGAACTTGAGGGGTAAGCTAGAACAGGGTGCCAATTTGAGTTGGGCATTATCAAACCAGGGGTTTCCGCTTGGGAGTTCCCAAAACAGGGCTTTCCTGTCTAATGGCTCCAATGCAGCTCATTTCACACAAGGCTCATAGATGGCATCCTGAAGTTGTATAGGTTCACAGGTTCTTGTGGTGCTTCTATCCTAAAAGATATGGTGCACAAGCTCACAATAGTTATGAGTACAAATGGAAACCAGATCACACAATTAACAACACTCGTATTTTTGGTTTAAAGTTAAATAATATATTTAATCTCATAATTTGGAAAGACGATTCATGTAATACTAATGGAAATAAAATTAATGCAGTATTATGCAACATTCTTGCCAAAGTTAAGTTTGATGATGTCTATAAACTACTAAACTCAGTCCATATAAGTAATTAAAAGCATATCTGTTAATTTGGTACTTCTGAGCTTCTTAAATTATTAATTTCACATGAGTTATTCAGTAACACTTTTTAAGTAAAATTTTTCAATGCAAAACAAATAACTAGGTTTTACAGAGTGATATTAATTTAAAGTATATTTTAAAATACTACTTGTTAGTTGTTTCCTATCTTGAGAATTATGATTTAAGAGAACTCAACAAACTGATAAGCAAGCAGAAAAAAATTGAATTGATTCATAAACATTGTTCTTCCCTTAAATATTAAAGATAATGCCTCCTTTGTTTTAGCACAGAAAAAAAAAACAAATTCCTAAAATGTCATCACCCAATCATGTCTAAACAGTGTGAAATCAGTTGAGAGTGTTTCAGAGCAAACCCAGTTAAAGTAAAGATATGTATTCCCACAGCACACCACAGTTCACTCCAGGGAAATCTCAATTCTCTTTATCGCAAAGGAAGACAGAATTGGGAAAAAAAATTAATTGTCAGAACCAGTGAAATAACCTGGAGCTATAACAGAAGAGAGGTTAGGAAGCAGAGGGAAAAATAAGGAGAAGAAAACGGAAAACACTGGCAAAAATACTTTATATATGAAATGATACAAATAGCTTACTATTGAGAGGAATAAAAGATCTTTAAGCAGGATGTTTTCTCATTGGCAAAATTATATTTTATGTGTCAAAATTTCTTGTATTCTCTTTATAACACCATTACTTAGAAAGGAAGCTACAGGAAGAGATAAGTACCTTTCTTTCTTGTGAATAAATTTCACTGGTTATACTATACAATTTTATTTTTTGAATCAACTGATTAAGGTCTGTGCTCTAGATTCATCCATTTTAGTAGCTCAACTTATTTCTATTTCCTTTGTTAAATCTTTCACACTTTAGTATCTAGTATAGGAAATTTAAAAGAAAGTTGATTAATGTGAAAAATAAGTACCATTTTTATTCATTCCTTTAACAGATATTTATTGAACATCAGCTACACCAGGCAGCACTCTACATACTATAAATACAATGATTAAAAAAAATTCTTTCATGAAACTAACCTTCCACTCAGGAACATTGGATGCAATCAGTATAGATCTGCTGGGTATACAATATGTTCAATGGGCATAAAACCAGAGGAGAAAGTAAAGCAGGGAAAGGAAAATAGGAAATGCTGGGGAGGTGTTGCAAAAGCTCCAAGTTTAGAATCTGAGCTTCAGGAACGTCACTGTTCAGTTACCAAAAGGGGAAAGGCTGTATAAAGAGCAAGTACGTGGGGACTATCACAAGTCTGTTCAGGATGCAGTTTTTGTTGCTTTTCCGGGATTTATGAGTTTATGGGTCAAGACTAGAAGTGAGAATGATCAATATGACTATATATAAAAAGAGAGGGACTATATATATATATATATGTATATATATGTGATATATATAGAGCAATGTGACTATATATATATATACAAATATATATGACTACCATATATATATGGTAGGTCAAAAAAGGAAATCCAGGAAACTGTGTGACATCATTAGTGGAGTAAATTTAGATGGCTAGATCCTCAGTCTGAGCTGAAGGACTGAACCCTAACACACTCCATATTAAGATGCTGGGATATTTAGATGAGGATAATGCAGAAAAATGAAAAACTTAATAAGGAATACTGGTTAGATACAAAGAGAATTAGCTCAGTGTGGTAAACTGAAACCAAGTGAAGGAAATTCTGTAATGAGAGCATAAATGTGACATATAACATATTCATGACTATACATATATTATGGTATACATGTCACATCTATAAATATACATATATATTTCACTATATATATTCAAATGTGTTGAATGTTTTAATAGGTATAGAATGAGGAGTATTGATAAATGATCATTCCATTTAACACCCCAGATAATCTGGTGCATTTGTTAGGAATAAATTTATGATTTGTTGGAGTAAGACAACCAAGCATGAATAACAGTGAAGAGAAAGAAAGTAAAGTCACTGAGATATTAAACATGCAAATAATTTTAGTGATTGATAATCACCTGGTAGAGGCTATACACTAGAATAAAATCCAAATGGCAGAGCACAATATTTCTCATGTTCTATGGCAGATATGACATAGAGCACACTGCAGGTTTACATAAATTCCCAAGAAAGCTATTACCAGAAGTACCAAGGGCATGAAGTAGGCCCTGAAGGAGTTAGAGCATGAGAGTGGTCTGTTTACCTCATGGTTGGACGATGTCAAATGAGAAATTTGAAGTTGAGACCTGAACCCAGAGAAGGTTGGAGCACTCAAGGAAAGAACATTTCTCCTAAAAAGTGACAATGAGGACAAAGGTAAAATGAGCATGATATATTTAGGAGAGACCAAGTGTCCTTTGCACAATGAGGTTTAGCTGGAAGAGGAAAATAACTGAAGAGGAAGACAGAAGCCAAATGGGGAAGGGACTAGATAGAATTTTACTTTGGTTAATGTGGGACTGTCTCGTGGAGAAATTTAAGCAAAAGACTGATCCTTCAAAAATATGCCCCTGAAATATATCATTAATAATTTTTATATGGAGAATGAATGTAAGGAGCTTTTCCAAATAATTCGGCTGCCAAGTGGTGAGGAGCAGTGGACCTGAAAGACACCTGAGGCTGTAATAACGGGGGCATTACCAGTAGCTATCAAACCTGAGAGGAACTTCAGATTCTCTGGCTACAAGAAACCAGGTTCTATCCTCAGAAGTAAAGGCTTGATATGGGTGCAGATTAAATGTCTCATTTCACTGTTGGAATAAATGCTTAAAATCAAGCTCAGTTTGATTCATCAGAAATACACAAATGAAATATTTCTTTTTCTTGGAGTTTATAAACTAAAATTTCTGACTTTTTTTAATGCCCCATTTCTAAGAATTTACACAGAGGACTAAAAGGAAAGTGGAAGAAGGGACATCCGGACATAAAATTACTCCAACTGGAGTAGAAATTAGACTGATGTGCTTCATCTTTTCTGTGACTACAGTTAGGGAGGGGATTAAAGACTGTTGGTGGAACTGTGTGTGCACATAATGACTAACAGGCTTCAGTCATAATGTAGAAGGTGCAAGGTTATTTTTCACTTTCTATTTTTATTTCATATTTCCTCATTCTTCTTGAGGGACTCTGTAGTCATTTTAGTCATTTTATCTTGTTTTTCTTTTTCTTTTTTTTTTTTTTGGAACCGGGGATTGAACTCAGGGGCACTCACTCCACCACTGAGTCACATCCCCAGCTCTATTTTGTATTTTATTTAGAGATAGGGTCTCACTGAGTTGCTTAGCACCTTACTTTTGCTGAGGCTGGCTTTGAACCCTCGATCCTCCTGCCTCAGCCTCCTAAACTGCTGGGATCACAGGCATGCCCCACCATGTCCCTCTTTATCTTGTTCTTTATAGGTTTTTGTTTTAATTTGATTTGAACACATTTAGTCAAATAGTTTCATTCTCAGTTCTTCTCAAAATATATCCTGAGGCAAATATTCAAATACAAGTAGTTTATTTGAGCAGTAATTCAGGAGACACTTGCAAGGAGCAAGGAAATGAGCCAAGACAAGAAAGCAAGTCGACATGGAGGGCAATATCAAGCAAGCTATCACTGTGGGTAATTGAAGCTTAATCTTGCTGGCAAACTCTGAGAGAAAGTACAGAACAAACACCTCAGTGTTATCCCTCCCTCAGGACAAGGGAACTGGAATATTGGTACACAGACTTCCATCAGTCATTGATTGAGGCTGCTTCTGGGAAACCTTCATCTCAGCACATCTGTTGACTGCGTGTGTCCTGCAAATTGGACTCCAATAGCCAGAGAAAACCCCAGGGCAAAAAGAATCCAATGTTGGCATTTTGGAAGCCCAGCTCAAATATAGTGAAATAAAAGTAAGCAATGAAAGGAAACAGAGTCTTTTTTATCACAGAGCCCTCAAATCCCTATTTTCTGATGCCCAATTGCTTGAGTTACTTACATAGACCACTTGCATGTCCTTTAATGCCATTGGACTCATGACTTTTGGCATCACAACTACTTGAGGGTCAGAATTATAAATTTCTCATCTTCTATTTAAACAATGTTAAAAATGACTTTCAGCATGACAACAGACAAAATCAAATGCAAATGAAGTTGGGTTCAATTAGCATTCTGTCAGAATCTGCATGGAATCAAAAATTCACTTGTGGGGGTGGGGGTGTCACAAATTTTCTTTGAAAGATGAATAAATGTTATCTTAGAAGTAATATTTGAATTTTAACATTTTTCTGACATTATGAGGTGATTTGTTTAATTAATAGAATGTATTTATGTTCTATTTTCCACATTCAAGTTTTTATGACAATAAGTCATTCTGAAGGTGAATAGAAAGATAAAGACTTAATTCAAATCTACTAGTCCTTGTTTTGGTCATTAATTGTCCAAAACTTACAACTACAAACAAGGGACTAGTTCTAAAATCTTAAGCTCATTTTAGTGCTACCTAATGCAACTAATACCTTCATAAGTGAAGTAAAATGAGTCAAATAGTTCATTCAATAAAATTTTAATCATAAACCAAAATAAAGTTAAATTATTAAATGTACTATATGAGTCAGTGATAAACATATTGACAATTTGTTACTTACTTTTAAAAGTTCATTATTCATCATTCATGCATTTTTTCAACACATATATGCATGTCTACAATATCATAGATCTGAGGAATATCATATCATTCATGGTATTCTTGGTGGCAGAGCCTGCCTACGTTTTGGTCAGACCTCTCAAACACAAATGCAAATACTCACTGTTAAAGTACATGTAACGTTGTAGTAAAATGTGGAATTTTCTCTGGAGGAGGGTGAGGCGGCAGAGCAAAAAAACAGCCTGGGGAGAAAGGTTCTGTGATGCAATCTCAGCCTTATTTAGGAAGCACACATGTTTTGTATATGAGGGGAACCAATTAACAAAGAGTCATAAAATGCAATAGCCTATGAGAGTGGTCCAGCCAGAAGTTGCACAGTTCTCAAGGAGAGGGAAAGGAAGGGATGAGGCATTGTTCCCCCATGGGAAGGCCAACCACGAGTGTTCCTCCTGGGCTTGATAATTCTGGGTGTTCCACAGGATCTTGCCTATGCCACAGCCGTGGGGAGGCAAATGTCCTCAGGGGCTCTTCCTATATGCCCACATAACACGGTAATTGTTTTCTAAGGTTTTAAAAATAATAACCCAGGTTATCTACTTATTCATTTGGGCTAGTTAGTGCATGAAAGAATATGAGACATTTGGATGAAGAAATAATAAAGAACAGCCTAACTACTTCAAAAAACAACTTGATAAGAGGTTAGGATGAACATTTGAACTTAGAAGATTATTTCTGATCTTTGATCAAAGATAAAAGAAATCAACACACTTTTACCATATGGTGTTCTGAAACATTTATTGAAGCACATTCTGAACAAAAGAAAAAATGATCACTAAATTTACAATATTACAAAATGGAGAGGGGACTGGGGAGGAATAGAGTTACTCTAGCTTACGCAGAGGGGATTGAAGGGAGGAGAGTGGGCTTGGGGATAGGAAGAACAGTAGAATGAATCAGACATTATTACCCTGTGTACATATATGACTATATGGCTTATGGGATTCTACATCATGTATAATCAGAAGAATGAGAAATTATATTCTACTGTGTATGATGTATCAAAAACTCATTCTACTGTCACGTTTAATTAAAAAAATTTAAAAATCAAATGACAAAAAATTACAGTATTAAAGTCACAAATTTGTGAATTTAAACAAGTTGTAAAAATATTCTTGCTGGAATCATTCTTTTGGCAAGTGAGATAAATGACACTCAACTTCATTGATACACCCAAACTGAAGGAGGTTACTGACAGCGCTGATATTGAGAATATATACCCTTTCTCTAGAGTTGATGCACAATGTATCATTACTTCATTAAAAATGGCAAGGGATCCACTCTTTTGCGCACACCCTTAATTATGTTTTTCAACTAAGATAGAGTCAATATTTCTGTATTCCCTTAGCTATGCGGTCTTGGTGATCTAGCATCTACAGCCCTGTTTATAGTTCTATTGCAAATGGAGCAGAATATGTTAAATGTTTATTGGGAGCACAGCAGGGATTTAAGCTGTTTGTGGATGTGTATGCTCTAGATTATAAATAAATCCTTGCATAGCACAACATAGCAACATAACAACACTCAGCCCTCCCAGTGACCTTAAATGAAAAGCTCCAGGCATCTGTACCCAGCTACTTACTCATTCCATTTGATAGCATTTTGGCTGACAGAACGAAAAAGGAAAAAGCTCTAGCAATATAGTTCACTGAAATGCTGTAAATGAGAAATAAAGAGAGCATGACTATACTGAGAGTGAAATAAGTGGATGATCCTTCCACTGAAAATAATGAATGTATAATTTCTTCTCTGAGAGAATTACCTATTAAACTAAATGTCAAGGATCATAATATAATAGCATATGGAACCAGTTATTTTCCAAAATCAACTTACTCTCTGTGTTTATTAATCATCTCTTAAATATTTATTAACCAGTATATGATTCAGTTTGCTAAATTAAATATTTTGGTTTTACGTTTAGTTTTTTCTAATACTGAGAAGTGACTATTGTACTTTGTATTTATTGCATACTGTAAACTAAGTATATGAATTCTATACCCATGATGATGACTTAAATTCATTCATATAACATTCATAAATATATGACTTCAAGATAGTTACTATAAAAAGTAGTATATTTTAAAAATGGAATCAAATATCCATGCATTTAGGAAAACATTTTCAGCTATGTGCACAAAACTATAATATTTTATTTGAATTGTAAAAGTACATTATAAATCACAAATCATTAACATGAAGTACTGGGTCATCTCTTAAAAACAGAGATATTCATTGCAGTGTTTTATATGAGAGGAATTCGCTAGTGGCTACAAAACACAGCTTTTACCTTAATCTCACTCACTAAACAGAGGTGAATATGTGGATATTTACCATGTCATTCTGCCTCAGTATACAAATTCAGCATCTGAAAAATGGAATTCAACTTTAGTCAATTTAATTCTGATACTTATAATAGAATGGCATCAGGTAAAATATGTGAGAAATATGGCATCATTTTCCAAATGAAAGCTACTCTAAAATTATTACCTTTAGTTAAGTGCTAAAGATATAGATACTGGAAAAAATAGAATTTCAAAATGCCCAATAAGCAAGTCTTTATTGAGAAAGATGTTTTTCAGCAAACTGCATGAATCACATTTTTGTCTGATCATTTATTCTCATTATGACAGCATAATTGTGTTCCCAGTTTGTGAATACTTTTTACTTTGCTTCTATCACTTCCAATTGAACTCTCCACCTAGTTCATTGATCTTGTTAGGAATTTATAACATAAGTGAAAATAATATTGTTATAATTTATTGGGTATAGCCTTGACTTTAATATGGTTTTACTAACAGATGTAACAAATAAGAAGTATAACAATGAAAGAGTGTCAGTTGAGTGTTCTGGAGTTTGAAAGGACATTAGAGACCATGAAGCCTAACTTTTCCATTTTTATGGATGCAGAAACTATGATTTTATATTATTCATTCTCTATTAAATAAAGAGACAACGGCAAGAGCAGGTTACAAAAAAGAGGGGCATCCAAGAAAAGGATAGATGCTGGAGTTAGAAAATTGTTTAGATTGTGGAACTTGCTATTTAATGAATAAATGATTAAGAGTTTTGGTAATTTAGCATCTCTATTCTTGCAGATCCTACAGGGGAGAAATTATATAAATTAAGAGAATATCAAATTGCAAGAATTTTTAATGCTGGTCTCATGCTGTGTTAGTATCCATTATCCAAACTTCCTCAATCCCCAGTCCCCTTCCTTCTTTCTAGTAAGCACTATTCTATTTTCATCTTCTCTGAGATCAACTCTTTTCTATTCTCCTCATATGAGTAAGAGCATGTAGAGTTTGTCTTTCTCTGCCTGGCTTATTTCGCTTAACAAAATATCATTGCTACAAATGACAAGATTTCATTCCTTCCATGGAGGAATACTATTCCATGGTGTATACATACCACAGTTTGTTTATCCATTCTTTCATAAGCAGACATCTCTATAGATCCATATCCATATCTTGGCTGTTATGAACAGCACTGCAATGAATATATAAGTATAAGAAGTGACAAATCTATTTTCAGTTTGTGAGGATCTTTCGTACTGCTTGCTTTCCATAATGACTGTACTAATTTCCATTCCCACCAAGAGTTCCCCTTTCTCTGCAGCCTTGCTGGCATTTGTCTTTTTGCTGCTGCTGTTGTTGTTATTTTGATAATAGCCATTCTATTCAGGGTAAGCCCCATGGGGCTATAAATCACATTTCTCTGGCGATTAATGAAATACAAATATGTATATCTTTTGTCCATTCCTATATCATAATTGACATGTGTCTCTCTAGATGATTTGCCCATTTTTTAAATTAAGTATTTTTATTTTGGTTGTGCAGTTCATTATATTTTGGGAAATTACTCTCTTGTGTGATGAATACAAATGTTTTCCTCTATTCTTCAGGTTGTCTCTCCACTCTGTTGAATGTTTCCTTTGCTGAGCAGAAGCTTCTTAGTATGACATGATCCTGTTTATCTGTTTTTGCTTTTTTTGCCCATGATTTGGAATCTTACAGGTTCCCCAGTTCCCAATATTGCCTATACCTATGTCTTGAAGCATTGCCCCTGTTTTCATCTGGTTGTTTCATAATTTCAGGTTTTACATTTACATTAAAATATGTTTTGGCTATTTGGACTCTTTCTTGCTTTCATACATGTTTCTATTTATGTGATGACTATAATTGCTATTTTGATGGGGACTGTATTGAATCTATGAATCACTTTGTTAAGTATCAAAGTCTTTTTCCCCTAAATATTACATTATAAAAACTAATATTTGATTTTGTTTACACTGGAGCTATTACTTACATTTAAAATATAAAATTTCATGTGAATCATGAAGTAATATTAGCCCTTCACTGAGAAACTATAATCATTAGTGCTTGACTGGCCAAATTACCAGAGAGTTTTTTTAAAAGGTTGCATAATATATAGAAAGTTCATTTTTTTCTTACAAAACACAAGATACTTAGATATATATTCTACACTTGTTTTCAGTTAAAATTAATTTTTGAAGAGTCCTTGAATAAAATGTATTTCTCATCATTTTAATATTTATTTGATTATCAGTTTTTATTACTTGTTTTACATTAATCCAAAGTAAATAACTTAGTTTTTTTAACTCTTCCAGTATCTACATAATAAATATTGTACTCTGATGAATAAAATTGTCCAGTCATTTGATAACTTGGGTTTATTGAAGTATGGAGGAAAATTGAGTGCAAAAATTTTAAAGACAAAAACAGCTTTCAAGCAGAATTCTCAACTTCCTCAAATTTCTCTCCAAATACTCTATTTACAGAACATAATTTCTAACATGATGTCCTTTTAGCCTTCTCTTGAAATTGTCATCTTAAGCCAGCTGGATTTGTAGCCCAAAGGGAATATCTGTTTCCAGAACACCAATAGCAATGAAGTTTCTTTAAGTTGGTAACAAGGAGTAATTCTGCAAAAACCTTCCCTCATCACAACTAATATCACTATAATATGAATACTGACAAAACTGTTCAAGCAACTTCTAAAATGTATCTGAAAGGTTTTTAGTAAGTGTTCATATTTCTAGTCTAGCATTCTTTCTCTTAAACATGATTTTCAGGCCATGATGGAATGGATGTGTGAAATGCTGATTGATAGGCATTTTCCTAAAAATGACACTGATATCCAATAAAAGTTACTCAACTCCTTATGCAGAGAGCTGAAGTTAGGCATGGAAACAAGTTGAATTTTTTAAGTGGGAAGTCTTTTTATTTTAATTGGATTAATATTTATTTTGTATACATTACTATCATCTAGAGATTACAGCTGGACAACATTATTACCAAAAAGTATGTATGGAGTAGAGCAGGGAGTGAGGACTAACATTGCAGATTTAGAGTCAGGTCCCTGAGTTATATTACTACAGGCAAGTTTTTTAGCTTTACTAAATATCATAATCCTCACCTGTACTGATGAGGAAGATGACAGGAAATTTGGATGGTTGACATTGGGACTTAATGGAATTTTGCATTTGAAATACTTAGTAAATGTGCACGTGGTGCATAAAATAAGGGTCAGCTGCTATTATTTCAGTTTTATTATTTTCATTAATGCTCACATCAAGAGATTAATGTCTTATTTATGTTCATAAATGAATGTAATGTTCATATAAATAGTAAATGAAGGTAGAAGCAACTGCACTGCAAAACAATATATTAAAAATACATTGTATTAAAAATAAAAATCTAAACAGCCAATCAACTTTTAATCTGGTTTTGCCTAATCAAGCTAGAAATTCCTAAAACAAAATGTATGGAAAGGAAAACATACAGGGAATTTCTAAAAAAAAAGAAGGAGGAGAAGAAGAAGGAGGAGGAGGAGGAGGAGGAGGAGGAGGAGGAGGAGAAAAATAAAATCAGAAAAATGTGAAATATTTGATTTAATTAAACTTATAATTATGGTGCAGGATAGTGTTTTCGAATCAGAATGCACTTGAAATTAATAAAGCAGATGTTCATTGTCCAAACCACTTGAAATATTTCAATTTCAAATGAGATCACAGTAATTTTACATAGAAAGATTTTTCATGGAAATAATGTTATTACTCTTGCTTGCAATATCCAGAAAACATGCCTGGAAGAAGGAATGTGTCTTTCACAGAATTGTAATATCAGAATTTTCTTTGTGTAAACACTGAGAAGGTTGTAAAGACTATACAAAAGAAATATGATTATGAGGTGACACCAAATATAACATTTTGGTCAAAACTGCTTTTAGATCACCATGGAAAAAATGCTTCTTTCAGAAGCAAATGAAAAGTTTTATGTGAGGCATTTTCAATGCAATAATTCTTCGTACACTGTCCCTAGGAGTCTGAACTCTGAATAGATTATGGCATTTTTCCATTTAAGGAATTGCATACTTAAACAATATTATAAAGCTATCAATTTAGTTTATAAAGAGTTGCCAGATGGAATTTACATAATGTTTCCAGTGCCATCCTTGTCAATTAATTCTGGCAAGCAAACCAATCATGTAATAAGGATGGACAGCTAAGCTCTAGAAGAGAAAATGGTTTTGCTTCCTTCCATGGCAGAAGTCTCATCTTAGTGGATGAGATATATGGAGAATTTGATGATGGAAATATTACAAAGTTAATTTTAGCTCACTTGCAAGCTTTACAGAATGTGGTCTTTAATGTTACTCATAATCAATTAAGAAACACATTAATAAAAATGTTTGAGTATTCCATTGAAATTAAAATAATTAACATTCCTTAATAAACTTGTGAAAATGAACAAAATTGGAAACACTAAGAAGTAGAGTCTAGAGTATAAAAGCTTTTACTTTTCTATGGTTTATTCAATTACTAAAATATACAGTTTTATAGATGTTAAAATATGGATAACCTATAAAACATAGAGGATATAATACTTTATAAAGTGTAAATATTCAGGTGGAGAATGAGTAATAATGTCAATCAACATCATGCACACAAGAAGTTTCATACTATAAATACATACCACATATATAATATTACATACCCAGGTATAACTTATCAGGTGTACTGCTAATTTTAGGCAAATCTATTTGGTTATAACACTAGTTTTGATAGAGTTTCCAAATTAAAGGGAAACAATATTTGTGGACATTGTTAATTTGATTTTTTGTGTGTGTGAAAGAAAAGTAGAAATACACATTGTATAGTATACAATGACCCTTTCAAAATGTCACTGGTTCTTTTGACATTTAAACATTTCAACTGAACACAGAGAACAAAAATAAATAAGAATAAATACCCTCATTATATATATTCTAGAAAATGCTAATCTAGCAGAGTAAAGGCCTTGTTACTAACTTACATAAGATGTTTCTGAGAAGCTAAGAATGCTGTGGGGAGAAAAATTGGGGAAAGACCTCTTTAAATTCTAATTATAGGCAAGCATGATAGTACATGATTGTAGGCCCAGTCACTCATGAGACCGAGGCAGGATGACTATCAAATCTAGAAATCTTAAAGCAACTTAGGTAATATAACAATGTCCCTGTTTAACAAAATAAAAAGACAAAAAACATAAACTTAATTTTTGTATTGAATTTCATCTTCATTTTTATAAACTATTTAATTAAATACAGTTTTGATTCTCTACACTATATGATAAATATCCATTATAATTATTCCCTTTAATTCCATGTCACATTTATAGGAATTATATGGTTTGAACTATCAATTTCTAAACGCTCAAAAAAGGAAGAAAGGCAGGAGGGAAGGCAGGAAGGAAGGAAGGAAGAAAGAAAGAAGCAAAACCAATACTGTCTACATGATTAGAGACTCATTTTTACATTGGCCAAAATCATTTGGAGTCTTTAGCTCCACCTATGATTATTTACTGATTTCCTTTAAAGTTAGTTTTGTTTTCTAAACTGGAAATATAAATGTAAACTGGAAAGTAACTCATCATTGTAATTATGAGTATGGTATTTAGATTCAAGCAAAATTTCTTTCAGAAGCTTGCCAAGATTGAATTTCTCCTGTAATTGAATTTGCTAAGACTTATCATTTCATAATTTTTTATACCTGAAAAGAGCAAGAATGATATCTCTTTTAGTTTAACATCTTGAGAGAGAAGAATGAAGATGGAGGTATCTTAGTTCATGATTTATAAATATATTTCAAGTCTACAGCAAGTAAAACAGGATGGTAATCTCAAAAGAGACACATAGCCCAATGAAACAGAACTAAGAGACCAGAAATGCATCTATGCAAAAATAGTAAACTAATCTTGGATAAGATGCCAAGGGTATATCATAGAATGGGGAAATGATAAGTATCTCTAAAAAAGGGTATTGGAAAAACTAAATAAATTTGTAAAGGGGCAAATTGAACCCCTATATTATACCATACACAAAAAACAACTCAATATAGGTAAATGAATTAAATGCAAATCCTGACATTAAAAAAAAAACAGAACACTTCTAAAAGAGAGCATAGGAGAAATTTTCTTGATGTCAGTCTTGGAAATGACTTCTTATATATGATAAAGTACAGGGAGCAAAAGCAAAGAGAGCAAATGGGATTACATTAAACCCAATTTATTATGCACAGCAAAAGACACAATCAAGGGAATAAAAAGGTAAATTTGAAATGAGAGAAAACTTTGGCAATCCATCTGTCTAATGGATTAGTTTTCAAAGTATACAAAAAACTCATACAACTCAGTTTAAAAAGAAAACAGATTTTTAAAAGAGTGAAGGACTAAGACATTTTCAAAAAAAGACAGACAAATGACCAAGAGTCATAGGAAAATTTACCAGGCATCATTGATTATCTCACAAATCAAAATAAAAATTACAATGAGATATTATCTCACACTTGTTGAAATGGTTATTCAAAAGAAAAAGAGTAGCATAAATGTGGCCAAAATGTGGAGAAATTGAACCCTTTCATATTGGTGAGAATACAAAATGGTGCTGCAACTTTGAAACACAGTACCCTAAATTCTAGAAAAGCTAAAACTAGAAATACTATATAATTTGTCAGTACCCCTCCTATATGTGTGTGTGTGTGTTTGTGTATTTGTAAAGTGAAAATCATGATCCTAAGTATTTCTTTCACTCCCATGTACATTGTAGCATTATTCCCAAAAGCCAAGATATATACTATATCAAGTAACCATGGGCAGATGAAAGGATAAAGAAGATGTAAATATTGAATGATTCAACTTACATGAGGTTATGTAACATGGTCAAACTTATATAAGAAGAAAAGTATGTGGAATTTGGAGGCTGGAAAGTAGTATTAATGAGAAGATTATATTGGGTTAATATAAAAATTTATTTGTGTTAGATTAATAAATTCTAGAGATCTTCTGCACAACATAGCACCTAACCAATATAGTATACTGGATTTCCAATTTTTTTTTTTTTTTTTGCATTTGTTAGGAGAGAAGATCTCCTATTAAGTGCTAGCATCATAAAAACAAAGGGACCCAAGGAAATCTATGAGACATTGCATATACCTTCTCTCTTCATTGTGGTAATTGCATCATGAATATTTGCAAATGTTCAAAGACATCAGTTTGTACATGTGATGTAAGTGTTGATCTTTGTATAGTGTCAATAAAGCTGTCAAATTTTGAGGATTTTCAAGATGGCGGAAAACAGGAGGTTACTTTCTGGCTGCTACATGGTGTGAAAAAAAGAAGACAGGCAGCTTCTCAGCAAATGAGATCTGGAAACCTTCAGGGACACTATAAGTCCACAGGGCAGAAACCCTACTGCCTCATATCCACACTGTTGAATGGGTAGACACACAAACAACATGAAAAAGCAAGGGAACTAATTACTCCAAACAAACCAAGAGACTCCACTAACAGAATCCATGGATACCACAGTGGAAGAAATATCAGAGAAGGAGTTTATAATGGACATGATTAAACTGATCTGGGAAGTAAAAGTAAAAACAGTGAAATTAGGGAGAATCTACATGAAGTGAAAGATCATTTCAATAAAGAGAGATTTGGGGAAAAAGTAGAAATCCTCAAAATGAAGGAATTAATAAACCAAATTAAAAGCTTAATTGAAAACATTACTAAAAGATTAGATCACTAGGAGGACAGATTTTAAGCAATTAAGACAAAATATATAATCTTGAAAACAAAGATGAGAAGAGACCATGAACAGAACTTCTAAGAAATATGGGATAACCTGAAAAGATCAAATTTAAGATTTATTAGAACTTGTGAAGGCTCAAAGATACAAATGAAAAGAATGCACAACATTTTCAATGACATAACATCAGAAAACTTCCCAAACATAAAGAATGAAATGGAAAATTATATACAGGAGACTTACAGGACCCCAAAGATACAAAATGACAATAGACCCACACCAACACACGTTATTATGAAACTGCCTAACATACAGGAAAAAAAGATAGAATTTTAAAGCCTGCAAGAGAAAATCAACTGGTAACATTTAGAGAAAAACCAATCCAGATCTCAGCTGAACTCTCAGACAAGACCCTCAAAGCTAGGAGGTCTTGGAATAATATATAGCAAAGAAAGAAAATAGATGCCAGCCAAGAATACAATAACCAGCAAAATTAAGCTTCAAAATTGATGATGAAATAAAAACTTTCCTTGATAAACAAAAGTTAACAAAATTAACAAACAGAAAGCCTGCATTACAAAACACATTCAATAAGATAATTGATAAAGAAGAAATGAAAAATACAAGTGAAAACAGGCAGAGGGAGGAACTACACTGTACCAACAGTGAATCAATACAGAAACTAATTCAAATTAGAAACCAGGAATACATCAACATGACAGGGAATAAAAATCATGTCTCAATAACTACATTGAATGTAAATGACCTGAACTCATTGTTCAAAAGACATAGACTGGCAGATTGAATTAAAAAAGCAAGACCCAACAATATGCTGTCATCAAGAGATTCACCTTGTAGGCAAAGACAACCACAGAATGAAGGTAAAAGGATGGGAAAAATATATCATTGACAGGGATTTCATAAACAAGGAGGGGTTTCTATCCTAATGTCAGAAAAAGTAGACTTCAGGCCAAAGTTAATCAGAAGGAACAAAGAAGGACATTTCACACTGCTTAAGGAAATGATACATCAGCAAGACATAACAATCATAAATACTTATGACCCACACAATGGAGCATCTATGGTGCATCAAACAAACTCTTCTCAATTTCAAGAATTGAACAGAACACAACCCAATAATACTGGGTGACTTCAACATGCTTCTCTCATGACTGAATAGATATTCAAAAAAAAAAAAAAGAAAAGAAAAAACAAAACAAAAGAAAAAGAGAAAAACTAAAGAAGTTACAAAACTAAACAATAAATGTAATAATTTAGAGCTAACAGACATATATAGAATATTTCATCCATCAATAACAATGTATTTTTCTCAGCAGCACATAGATTCTTCTCTAAATTAGACCATGTCTTACACCACAAAGCAACTGTTAGGAAATACAAAAAAGAAAAAAAAAAAAAAAAGAATACCTTGCGTCCTTTCACATCATAATGGAATGAAATTAAAAATCAGTGACAAAATAAAAATAAAAGCTATTCTAATACCTGGAAACTAAATAATATGCTATTGAATGATGAATCATTAGCAGAAGAAATCAGGAATAAAATTAAAAAGTAGAGATAAATAAGAATAGCAATACAATATATCAAAATATTTGGAACACTATGAAGCCAGTGTTAAGAGGAAAGTTCATTGCATTGATCTCATTCATTAAAGCAATAAAGTCAATAAATAAATAAATTACTATTATATCTCAAAGCCCTAGGAAAAGAAGAACAAATCAATACCAAAATCACTAGAAGCCAGGAAGTAATTGAAATCAGAGCTGAAATCAATGAAATTGAAACAAAAGAAACAGTCAAAAAATCAACAAAACAAAGAGATGGTCCATTGATAAAGTGAATAAAATTGATAAACCCTTAGACAAGGTAAAGAAGAGAGAAAGAAAACTCAAATTACTAAAATTCATAATGAAATAGGAAATATCAAAACATCCATCACTGAAATACAGATGATAATTTTCAAATATTTTGAAAATTTATACTCTAATAAAATAGAAAATCTTGAACACGACAACAGATTTCTAGAGACAAATGACCTACCCAAATTAAATCAGGAGGACATAGAAAATTTTAAAACATCAATTTCAAGCAACAAGCATGAAGAAAGCATCAAAAGCCTACCAAGAAAGAAAAGCCCAGGACCAGTGGAATTCTCAGCTGAGTTCTACAACACCTTTGAAGAAGAATTAACACCAATACTCTTCAAAATATCCATGAAACAGTAAAGGAGGGAACCCTAAATTTATTCTATGAAGCTAAAATCACTCTGTATCAAAACCAAAGACATTAGGAAAGAAAACTTTAGACCAATATCCCTGATGATCATAGATGTAAGAATTCTTCATAAAATACTGGCAAACTGCATACAAATATGTATTAAAAAGTTCAACATGATCAAGTGGGGTTCATTCCAAGAATGCTCGGTTGGTTCAATATAAGTAAATCAATAAACATGATTTATCACACTAATAGACTTAAAATCAAGTCACATGATTATCTTAGTAGATTCAGAAAAATTATTTGACAAAATACTGCACAACTTCATATTCAAAATACTTGAAAAACTAGGGACATACCTCAACTTTATAAAAGCTAAAGATGCTAAACCTAAGGTCAGCATCATTCCAAATGGAGAAAAATCGAAAGCACTCCCTCTAAAACTTGGAAAAAGACAGGGATGCCATTTTTCACTACTTCTATTCGACCTGGTTCTGGAAACTCTAGCTAGAGTAATTAAGCAGAAGAAAGAAATTAAAGCAATACAAATAGGAAAAGAAGAATTCAAACTATCTCTATTTGCTGATGACATGGTTCTATATGAGGAAGACCCCAAAAACATCACCAGAAAACTTCTAGAACACATAAATAAATTCATCAAAGTAGCAGGATATAAAATGAACACCCATAAATCAGCTGCGTTCCTATACATCAGTGATGTATCAACTGGAAGAGAAATTAGGAAAACTATCTCATTCACAACTGCCTCAAAGAAAATAAAATATTTGAGAATCAATCTAAGAAAAGGGGTGAAAGACCTCTACAATTAAAACTACAGAAAACTAAAGAAAGAAACTGAAGAATTCCTTAGAAGATGGAAAGATCTCCCATGTTCTTAAATAGGCAGAATTAATATTGTCAAAATGGTCATACTACCAAAAGGGCTATACAGATTTTATACAATTCATATTAAATTTCTGATGATGTTCTTCATAGAAATAGAAAGAGTTGTCATGAAAATCACTTGGAAAAATAAGAGGCCTAGAATTGCCAAAGCAATCCTCAGCAAGAAAAGTGAAGCAGGAGGCATCATAATACCAGACCTTAAAATACACTACACAGCTTTAATAACAAAAATTGTATGGTATTGGTACCAATACAGACAAAAAAACTAATTGTATAGAATAGAATAAAAAGAGACAAATCCACATAAGTAGTTATCTCATCTTTGACAAAGGTACCATAAACATATTTTGGAGAAAAGATAGCCTCTTCAAAAAATGGTGCTGGAAAAACTGGAAATCCATATGTAGCAAAATGAAATTAAACCCTATCTCTCACCATGCACTGAACTCAACTCAAAGTGGATTGATGAATTTATTTATTTATTTATTTATTTATTTATTTATTTATTTCTTAGATCAGACACCCTGCTCCTAGTAGAGGAAAATGTAGGCCCAAATTTCCACCGTTTTCCGTTTAAGACCTGACTTCCTTAACAAGATTCCTAAAGCACAAGAGGTAAAATCAAGAACTGATGAATGGGATTCTATCAAACTAAAAACCTTCTTCATAGTAAAGGACACAATTAAGAACCTGAAGAGAGAGCCTATAGAATGGGAGAAAAATCTTTGCCACCTGTACCTCTGATAGAGCATTAATCTCCATGATAAATAAATAACTCAAGAAACCTAAAACTAAAAAATAAAAAAGTTAATCAATAAATGGGCTAAGGAACTGTACACATTCCTCACAGAAAAAAATACAAATGGTCGACAAAGACATGAAAAAATGTTCAACATCACTAGTATTAGAAGAATGCAAATTAAAAGTCCACTGAGATTTTATCTCACTCCAGTCAGAATGGCAATTATCAAGAATCCAAGTAATAATAAATGTTGGTGAGGATGTGGGGAAAAGTTACACTCATACCTTGCTGGTGGGACTATACATTGGTGCAACCACTCTGGAAAGCAGTATGGAATTACCTACAAAATTTGGAATGAAACTTCCATTTGACCCAGTCTTGCTACTCCTTAGCATATACACAACTTAAAATCAGCATATTATAGTGATGTGGACACAGCAATGTTCATAGCAGCTCAATTCACAATATCTAAGCTATGGAACCAACATAGGTGACCTTCAATAAATTAATGGACAAAGAAAATGTGGTACATATATACAACAGAATATTACTCAGCCAAAAAGAACAACAAAATTACGACATTTGCTGGTAAATGGATGGAACTGTAGGCTATCATGGTAAGTGAAATGAGCCAGACCCAATAAACCAAAGGCCAAATGTTCTCTCTGATATGGAGATGCTGACTCACAATAGGAAGTTGGTAGGAAAGAGTGGAGGTTGCCTGGATTTGACAGGGGAGAACGGGGGAAGGGAGAGGATATAGGAATGGGAAAGGCAGTAGAATGAATGGGACATAATTTTCCTTTGTTCATATATGAATACACAAACAATATCACTCCACATCACAAACAACCACAAAAATGGGAAGTTGTACTCCAAGTATGTATGATATGTCAAAAGAAACCATGCTTGGTGGTCCACAGCTCTAATTCCAGTGGTGTGGGAGGCTGAGGAGGATCACCACTTAAAAGCTAGTCTCAGAAAAAGTGAAGTGCTAAGCAATTCAGTGAGACCCTGTCTCTAAATAATACAAAAGAAGAGGGATGGGGATGTGACTCATTGGTTGAGTGCCCCTGAGTTCAAAGCTGGCTAGCCCTGTCCACCTAAAAAATATTCTACTGTCACATATAACTGAAAAAAAAAAATGAAATTGACATGTAATTGCCCAGCATTTCAGAAAAAAAAATTGTCAAATTGTTTTAAAATCATGTTAATGGAGGCATGAAAGTAGTCACTTCTCCACATATTTAGGTGAGACAAGTGTATATTTGAGGCTTGGTTGCCAGGAAAAAGATATGATAGTGGTTGATCCACAAGGCAAAGCCAGATACTAAACAAATAGAATGGCTCAGAGTGAGTTGTGGAATGGAGACTGTGCAGGACAAAAGGAGTAAGAGGACACACAGGGCAGTTGGAAGGACAACCAAAACAATAGACACAGGGCCAGCTGTCCATGGGCATCAGCTGCATCAAGATACTGCAGAAGCATGGTTCAAACTTTCACTGTAGATCAGATAACAGGTTCCACTCTATTGCAGATTCAATTATTCAATTCCCAAGTATTATCTGTGTAAACATGGTTACCGCTCAGTCCATTCAACTGTGCAATGACCTGAGAAATATTTTCTGTCCATGAACAAATGATAATTACTGCTGTCGATATTTGGAAAAGATAAAGGGAAGGGAGGTTCTAGGCTTTGTGGTGCCTAGAGCTCCTGCAATTTGTAGAGCCTTAGGAGAGGAATCTGAAATTACAGTCACCAGCTTACATGAGAATGGGAATTTAGAATAAAGGTAAATCACCACAAGTTAAAATACCACAAATTTTTAGAAGTCCAGAAAACAAAGAAAACAATTTTATTAATGAACCAGTCAATGCAACTATTAAATATATTTTTCCTAATATACTATTGGCATTTTTTATGACTACTTCTTTATAACAGGGATTTATAATGTAGTTTTCTATGGACATTTTAGAAAGATTGTGTTCTCCTTCCTCTCCCATCCTTGATTAAAATATGCCACATACATTACCATATTACTATTACTAAAGAGAATCACATTCAGAAAATGTTCGATGCAGTCTTGTAATGAACATACAAATATTTAGTATCATTTTTAATTTTTTTGAAACTCTTATTAAGTGTCTTTCATTTATACTATAAAAACACAAGTCACAAATTTTTATTTAGGATGATTTTTTTATACAGTAGCTGAACCAATGTTACTAAGTAGGCAATTTGTAATTGATGCCCTCTTAATGTTATTTTTTCTGTGAATTTTGTTTTAGCTTTGTCATTGCAAGTACTTGCTACACTAGTGAGAAACAAATCTTTAACCAATGAGCTTACATAATGCCATATTAGCTTTTAATGAATAGAATATGCAGTCTCATAAGGTCATACTGGCTATTTTTTTGTTTGTCTGTTTGTTTTGTAGTGCTGGTTATAGAACTCAGGACCTCATGCATGCTGGGCCAGGTGCTGTACCACTGAGCCATATGCCCCGCCCTCCGTATTTAGTGCTGGGGACTTGGTTCCTATAAATACAGGGTATCTGGTAAAGTCTATTTCATAAAATTCAACCCAAAAGAAAGCATAGTTTTTAAAAATATTGCATATTATGCATTGTCTTATATATGCCTGACAGTTCATTTCTTCTTTTTGATTAGCTATTAAGGAGAATCAATCTTCTGCATATGATTTTAGACTCTTATTAATTAGTACAATTTTCTACAAACTATCTCTGCCTCCAAACATTTGGAATCTTTCTTTTACTTTGCTATTTCTTTCTTTTTTTATATAAATATATGTTTTTAGTTGTAGGTGGACTCAATACCTTTATTTTATTTATTTCTTTTTTGGGGTGCTGAGGATCAAACCCAGGGCCTCATGCATGCCAGGCAGGCTCTCTACCACTAAGCCACAACCCCAGGCTCTCTTTGCTATTGCTTAATACCCAGTGCCAACGCACTTATAGTATTGTGTTCATATTATGATTGTCACCTCTAGCCTCCCTTTGTCAAACTACCAAGTGACTAGCAGAGTGGGAAAGAAAACACTGGATACGGGAAGAATTTTCAGGAAGCAGGTTTATTGACTGCAGGGTCCAGAGGGATATTGCCCAAAACATTCTCTGGACCTCGAGTCTGGAAATTCTTGGAAATTTATATCCAAATTGTGGATGGGGGAACTTAGAAGTTTACACTTTTGTAGGAGTCCACATAATTTTTTTTCTTGAGTTCACAGAGAGTGCTTTATGTGCAATTTCTTATATTAGTCACAAGTGACTAAAGCAGAAGTGACATCATCAAGTCTGGGGTCAAACAGTTTTTGCAAGATGGTAACTTAGTTCTCACAAGAAATAGGAAGTCCAATCCCACATTGAGATTTTTAAGAAGTATTTGCTGATATTTTGCTATAAAACTTTCGAACAATAAGAGAAACTTATATGTTACAAATATGATGGGAGTTTCTGCTTAATTGTGGTAAGGGTCTCCTGAGTGGGGGTCTCTGGTCTGCTTCAAAATTACTTCTGAAAAGTATTGCTGTACTAAGATAGCAAGCAAAATGTTTCCTTTTTGTGAAAATCACTGCTGTGATTCACAAAAGCAATTATTTTTCAAAATCTGCTTTTTCCAACTCAACTTCTACAAAGCCTGATCCTAAAAATACCTGCAATAATGTCAACCTCATGCAATAGGAGGGTAAATGGGATAGCAAACAAATAGAGACAGAAAGCAACTGTTTCAGCAAATGCAGATAAAAGATCTTAGAATGCTTTCCAAAAAGCATAATAGTATATGTATTACGTTGGGATATCTTATGAAAATATCACAGAATGTGTGATTTAAGCAAAAAAAAAAATTATTTTCTCACAGTTCTGGAGACTGAAAGTCCCTGATAATGGTGTTGGCAAATTTCATTTCTGTCAGGAATCTCTTCTTGGCCAGGTGGTGCATGTGGGGAGAGGGAGGTGTCTGTTATCTCTTCTCCAAGGACACTGATTCCATTAGATCTGGGTCAGAACTTCAGGATCTCATTTGACATTAACAATTTCCTTACCAGAGGTTTTATCTTTAAACCTGAGCCTATAATAGAACATTATGTCTTTATATCTATCTACATGTGTGAGCAGGCATGTACATTTTAAATATGATGTTTATTAAACCAAGTGTATTTAAGCAAATGACTTGCAATTGCAAATCTCTTTAGCTCCATTAGAGAAGTGATATTGGTCATGGTTTCATACATATAGACATTTTATTTTCTACATGTGTATAAATTAATTCTCAAACAACTAGAACATATATGATATTGTAAAAGTTTGTGATCAAATTTTAACAATTAAATCTTATGCTAAAATTCAATGTTCTTTTCAATTATCTGTAATGGTTTTAAAAATAGTGATTTTGGTTATTAGAAAGTAAATTCATGTTTTATCTTATTTTTAATGATCTGACTTATGTTTTAAGAAATCTGTTTACTTAAATAAAATAGAAGTATTTTGTAGGGAAAAATCATTATTTTTCAATAAATGATTGACACAGGTAAAAATTGACACATTTTTCCAGATCTAATTTTCAAATGGTAAAGTTCATTTATTGTTGGTATTAACAGTAATATAGGCACACAATTTAATCACTGGGAAGATTGTTCACATGTAATAATAGAACTATGGGCAAAATTTGAAGTGCAAAATTGAAAAATTAAAGAAACTAAGCAAGACTGAAAGGAAGAACAAGCACTTTAAGTTTCTTTGCAGAAAACTTAAGTAAATTTGAATGCCCAGTCTTTTCAGCATATGATTCTCAAGAAAGTAAAGAGAAGGATAGCATTTAAAATTGAGTATCTCTAAATAAGTACTTTGGATTTAATATGATAGAGCTGGAAATGAAAGAAAAATGCTAATAATGAAAGAACTGACAGATAATATTTTATTCAGACATAGTAACTAAATAGTAATAGAGATTTTCCTTATGACAGATAATCATAGGGCTATTCTAAGTAGCATCTGCACTTTTAAAAATTACTATTTTTAAACACTACAAGAGAAATTTTCTAGTATGGAAAAGTGAGTCCTAAGAACAGAAACACTCCAACAACAACAACAAAAAAACCCACAAAAAGATATCTTCATTCTTTTTTTTTTAGTCAAGTCTTCAGAGTTAACCAACACCAAGCATTCCAAAATATTCTTTTTAAAAAAAGCAAAAAAACTCTTTCCAACATATTCTGTGAGGTCAGTACTACTCCATCACTAAAGCCAGATAAAGACATCAGAGGAAATAAAAACTATAAAATACATAAATAAGATAGATCACTATATATATGAATATAGACTCAAAATTTTCAAAAAACCCAGAAAAACAAAATTAAGCAGTATATAAGAAGGATTATACCATATTATCCAATGGAATTTATCCCCAAAATGCAATGTAGTTATAAAAATATGAAAATATTTATTAATATTTATTAATAAAATAAAGTATGATCATCTCAATTGGTGCAGAAAAACATTTGACAATATGTATTAAAATTAATCATATATAAAAAGCTAACCAAACTAGAAATAGAAGATAATTTCTCCAATGTGAATAAGGTCACCTACAACAAATCTCACAGCTAACAATATATGCATTGAAAGAAAAGCTTTCTCCATTTGATCTGAAATAAGATGAGGATGTTCACTTTCACCAAGTCTATTCCACATTATTTTGGAAAACCAAACCAGAGAAAGTAAACAAGAAGATATATGATATACATCGTCCCTGGATTGAAACAAATAAAATGACATGTTTATGGATCATGATGTTATCTATAGAAAACCTTTTTTAAAAAACTGCAAATCATCTATTAGAATTAATAAAGGTGTTTGGCAAAGTTCCAGATAAAAGAGCAATATCAAAATCAGCTTATTTTCTATGTATTAATGATGAATCAACCAAAAATCAAGTTAAGAAAACAAACATCTGCCTGTCTTTATTCTAATTTCATATTGTCTTAAAAATCATCCTTGTGGCTCTTATAATAATTATCACGACAAATTCAACCACCATCAACTATCAACAAACTCGACAAAATCAACCACGATCATTTTAGTGATTTAAAACAACAAAACCACAGAAAATGATTCTTCCTTTTTAGTCCCTCAGAGACAATGTTTTTTACCTGTGTCATCTTCTGGTGGCTTCCAGCTCTCCTCAATTTGTGGCTGTGTAAGTTCATCTCTGCTTCAGAGATACCTTCTGTGTGTCTATCTGACTTCTCGCTAACTTCCCCCTCATAAGGACTATTGCCACGACCTTAGAACTCAAAAAAACAAACAATCTCCTCATTGTAAAAATCCTTATTTTAATCATATCTGTGAAAATGCTCTTCAAAATGAGGTATTTACATTTTCTGAGATATTGAAGACCTGACATAACTTGGGAGGGGGCATTTTTTACCTCACACAATACCTTTATAGCCAGCCTTGAAAGCCGGTATGTTAAGAATTCCAAATTTGGTGTATCATCTCAAGTTGTTTTGCTTTAATGGGTATTTGTATACTCATACTGATTTTAGATTCAACTTTTTAATTTCTCCAAAATTGTTCCCTGAAATTTTGCTAAGATTTCCTTACAACAGTGTTTCATAAAATGTCCTCTCAAAAATGTTTATACTTCAAATACTTGATCATGATGTAGTTCTTCATTTATTTAGGCCTTTAGTTGCTGTCAGCAATGTTTTATATTTATCAGTGAATGGGTACTGAACATATTTTATTGTTTCTCCTTAAGCAATTTATGATTTTTGATGCTACTTGAATGATTGTTAAAATCCAGTTATTTAAGTAACCTTTTGTAGGTTGCATAGAATATTCTGTTTATATAATAATGTTATTGTTCATGTAGACAAATTTTATACTTTGTAAAATTCCTTTTCTGTCTTGTTACACTTAGTAGGAAATCAAGTTCAATGCCAGGTGGTATTGTTTCTTTTTTCCCATGTCTACACTTTGTCTAGTTTTACAGGGAGGCCCAGTCAAACTGGTTATTTCATCATGCCTATTTCCCTTATTAATGCTACGTTAGAGCATATTTTGAAATTCAGTGATAGAAAGCAATGATCACCTTTATCTTGCTCACAGTTCCTCAATGTGGTCAGGGTTCAGTATATTTCCATGTGAATTCAGCTGGAGTAACTCAGAGTGTAGCAGTAGAATCATCTAAACATTGTCTTACATCTCTGGCAATTGATGGCGTCTTTGAGCTGATACAGGCTAAAAACTGCAGAACGGGGAGTTCAGCCTCTCAATGACAACAGGGTGGCTCCTCTTTAAGACAACAGGGTGGTTCCATTCCATGAACAAGTGTCCTAAGAGACATAGCCAGTATAATGCTGCATCACTTTTATGACGCAATGTCAAAAGTTACAGTGCATTACTTCAATCAAATTCTATTATTTGACCAGGCACAGTGGTGCACACCTGTAATGCTAGTGGCTCAGGAGGTTGAGGCAGTAGGATCCTGAGTTCAAAGCCAGCCTCAGCAACTTAGCAAGGCTCTAAGCAACTGAGTGAGAACCTGTCTCTATATATAATACAAAAAGGGGCTGAGGATGTGGCTTACTGGTTGAGTGCCCCTGGGTTTAATTCCTGGTGCCAAAAACAATAAAAAAATAAAGAATTCTATTATTTGAAGTTATAGCCAATTGCAATGAAAGAGGAAAGTAAAATCCACTTCTTGACAGGGAATGGCAAATGTCATGAAGAGAATAAATGCTGCTATCACAAATTATGCAAAATATAATATGCTACAGTGGTTCCATAGTATATTGTAAATGTGCTCTATTTGTGTATTGATTTCCTTTACAGACAGCCTTCCATATTCATGGGTTTTGCATTGGTGGATTCAACCAATCACTACAAAAACTACTAAAAGTAAAGAATTTGAGTTTATCCTGAACATATAGACTATTTTTCTTATCATTATTCCCTAAACGATACAGCTTATTAACTCCTCACGTAACTTTTACATTGTATTTGATATTATAAATGGCCTAGAGAAAGTATATAAGGACATGAATCCAGGTTTTATGCAAATACTATGCCAATTTATGTATAGGACTTAAGCACTTGCAGATTATAGTCTCCGTGGGTCCTGAAATCAATCTTCAATGGATACTGAGGGTTGAATGTACTAAATAAAAAATGGAAGAAAATGCTGAGCCTTAACCAGTAGAAACAAAGAAAGTAACTTATTTACAATGAAATTTTATAAACGTATTAAAAAGGAGACATCTTGTCATTTCATTCTATAGAGTAGTTTCCAGGTAAATAAAATAAATCTAAGGTAATATTCCTTTAAATGCCAGTTTAGTATGATAACAATATAAATGCATACCTATGGGACATAAGTAAAGTAGTTATGGTGGAATATATAATTAGCAACATTATTGCCACAGGATAATAAAATTCTGTGGTAGGAAGACAAAGACAAAAGAAATAGTTCAAATTTCTTGATTTTTTTTCATTTAAATTATTTACCATGCAAAAGATTTTTATAGTATATATACAAAACTAGATCAATAGTGGTATAGCTAGAAAGAAAATTGCTCAGATATCTTAAAATGCAGTAAATATTATTAAAGGGATGCTATGAAAGAATTCAAGGAATCCAATACTCCTCGGGGAGTTAGAAAGAACTGTACAATGAAAATTATATTTGACTTGGATACAGGTTTTTTTTGTTTTGTTTTGTTTTTTCCCTAATGCTGGTTATGTTCAGTACCCATCTGTTTGCTTCAATCATTTCATACAGAAATTCTTTTTAGGTTATTTTATCTTCCCTTCTGTTATACAGACAAGCTTCTTTGCTTTATGTTCTACTATTTGGTGATCGGAAATGAGCCCTGAATTCAGAGATACCATAAATCAGGCAAAAACAGAAGAAACATAAACAGAGGACTTTCCCCTTACATGAGGAGAGAAGGAGTTAAATTTATACTTGTCAGCTGTCTCTAAGAAGTATTTTGAAGGTTATGTGTATTTATTTATATAATTTAATGCCCCCACAAAAAAGTTTAAAATCAAAATAGAAGAGAATACCATATTAAATAACAAAATAACTCATCCCAAATGGTTTGATATAGGGCATTATGACCAACACTTACTTAATAATGAATTTTTTTTCCTTCATTTTGTGCATCTGAAAGTAACCTGTTTTTTAGAATATGTAATATGTACTTTTTTTTCCAAATATGTTCATCGAAGAATAAATAAAGCATATACTAAAATTACACCATATTAGTAAATAAACTGTATGTGTGTGTGTGTGGGGGGGTTCTGGACCTGAAGCATTGATACAGTGTCAAGTGAAAGTGGATGCAGTCCAGATTTATTCCCTCTATGATAATTTAATCACATCAGGCGATCATAAGTATGTATTTTGGTAAATTAGAGGATTTGGCTCCTAAATCTGAAAGCTAATATTCTGATGACAAATAATATACCTTGAATATCTCAGCTCCCACAGAGAATTCAATTGCTTCATATTGGCTCCTGAACTATGGTACTGTATTAAAAAATTTTATTTAAACTGTACGTGTTGTGAATTCCATAAGACAGTGTTTGTGTACAGGGTTAAAGATGCACAATTTATACTGTAGCAATTTCAAAAACTGGTCTGTCATGTTCATTTCCATCTAGCCATCATTTAGAGAATCATGCCGGTCACTCTAGGAGTCTGTTGGAGAAATCATTGCTGAATTTGACACTTAGTAATTAGGTTATGTTATTAGAGGAGTGCTAAGTTTTAGTCATTGAAATTTAACACACTTTTGAAACCCCTTGCTGAGGATACTTCATTCCATTCCCATGGAAACCGGTTGCTTCCTTGAAAAATAACCTGTAAGTAGCTTTTGGACATTGAGTGTTAAGAGTTGTAAGCTTTAGTTTAAGCAGAAAAATATATTTCAGTGGGCTATTTTTCCCTATTCTGAATTTTGTTGCAAAATCTAGCCTTTACAGGAAATAATAGTTCCAGAAAAACTAATTTTTAGAAATAAATACTTGGTATATTTCACTGCATGGGAGTGTACAATCTGTAGGTAACCTGTTATAAGTATGTCTTTGACGACTTCAGGGCAACCAACAAAATATATAAATTTTATTTTAAAATAATAATCTAATAATATAGTTACAATATAATCATGAGAGTTTTAATTAATGAAAAAATAAATAGAAAAAAATGGAATACAGAAAAAAGAATAAGACCAAGTAGGTCTGTAGCCAGCGAAGTGGTATATTTTAACTTAAACATAAAAATACTCACATTAAGTTAAAATGGTGCAAACATTCTAATTAGAAGACATATATTTCCTGATTGCATGAAAATACAACATCTATTTATAAATGGGGTTAGTTTACTGAGAGAGCCAACTAAAATATGTGTGTACATAGTAACAGAGCTTCAAACATGAAATGAATTGATGAATGAACTGATGATATGGATCCACATTATGGTCAGAAATGTCAATATCCTACTCTTGGTTAAAAAATACAAAATATCTACAAGGACACAGAAAGCTTGAATGACACATTGAATTTTCTCCACTTAATTGGTATTTTTAGAAGATTCCATTCAACACCAAGATAGAACATGTTGAAGTCCATTATCCAATTGTTAAATATCCTTTAATAGATTTGGGTCCCTGATCACAGTGGAATTTATTAGAAATCAATGAACAGAAATACCAAATTTTCTTTCTTTTTTGGGGGGAGGGGGGTACTAAATAATGAACCCAAGGGCACTTTTCCAATGAGTTACTTCAGAACACATTTTTTTTTTGGGGGGGGTCAGGGTCTCACTAAGTTGCCAAACCTGGTCTTAAATTTATAATCCTCCTGCCTCAGCCTTCCTACTAGCAATTAGCTGGGATTATATGCATGTGCCCCCACACCCAGTTAGGAAAATTCTTTAATATATGAACAAAATACCACAAAATAAATCCTGGGTGAAAGACATTAAAAACATAATTAGAAAATATTTGGAGCTAATGAAAATGAAAACATCAAAAATCCATGAGATATTTCTTGTTACAGTGCTTAGATGTGTATTTGTAACACAGAGCATTGCTTAAAAGTAAAAATGATCTCCAATACAGTGTCACCTTTACATAGTAGGAAAAATAATTAAGGAGAGAAAAATGGCAAAGATCAGAAAAGTAATCGATGAAATAGAAACAAAGAAATCAACAAAGAAAATCAATGAATTCCTAACTTGTTGCTGTAGAAAAATGGTAAAATTGATGAATCTATATCCAATATATGTAGAAAAAGAAAAGAACCTGCAAATTGCCAAAATCTTTAACTTTAAATACACTAAAACTAATGAAGAAATATTACAAAATGACTACAATACAAAATGGAAAATACCTACAGATAAACCTGACTAAAATAGATAAATTTGATTCTATCAAAATCAGAATCTTCTGTGAGTGGAAGAATTGAATTAACAGAGTCAAAAGCAATACATAGAATAAGAGAATACTTACAAAACATGTACTTTGAGGGATTATTATCCAGAATATATGAAGGACAACTCCAACTCAGCCAGCAACAGTAACAACCAACCAACTTGACTGAAAAACAGGACTTGAGTAGGTATTTCTCAAAAATCATCTATTTAAATGGCCAATAAAGAAGTTCATGAGAAGATATGGAACATCACTATTCATTCAGGAAATCCAAATCAAAAACCACAATGACATAACGTGTTATACCCATGAGGATGGTTACTGCAAAATCAATCAATCAACCAATCAATCAGAAAATAACAACCATGGTGAGGATGCAGTTTATCCCTTGGGTACTGTTACTATGAAAATTAAAAGGCACAGCCTCCATGGGAAACAGCATGATGATTCCTCAAAGAATTACAATGTGATCAAGCAATTCTATTTGTGAAATGCAAAGAAAATAATTGAAAGCAGACACTTGAAGAGAAAATTGTACTCTAGTGTGCATAGAACTATTATTTGTAATAGACAAGCTATGAAAATAAACCAAATGTTCCGCTATGAATGAATGGATATACAAAATGTGCTAGATCCTTACAATGGATTTTCAAAAGGAAATTCTGAAACATAATGTGGATAAACTGTGTGGCTATAAAGCCAAGGAAAATAAGGCAATCACAAAAGGGCAAAACTGCATGATTTTATTATCTTGATTAGTCAAATTCATAAAGATAGAAATTAGAATGGTGCTGACTAGGGTTGGGTGAGAAGCGGGAGTGGAGGATTATTGCTTGATGAGAGCAGAGTACAATTTTTGCAAAATGAAGAGTTCTGTAGATGAATGGTGCTGGGTAGCACATGTGAGCAAACTTTAAGCAATGAATTATACATTTAAATATGGTTAAGATGGCCTATCTTTTAAATTTATTTTACCACATTTAAAAAAAATCATGCTAGACTGAATACTTCAAAAATATTTTCACTAGTAAAATAGCAAAGCAAAAGAGTAATTCTCATGTCATTTATTACTGAAAAGAATAACTGAGGCTTTTATATTTTTATCATTTAAGATAATTTTCTGTTAATTTCCTTTCATATTCTTTGTTCAAGCACATAACCTGACCTCTCCCTTAAAAAAAATGAAACACAAACCAAACAAACAACAAAAACAAAAAAATCTTCTTTCTTTATACAAAGCTTCAGGTTCAGATGATTTTACCAGTGAATTTTAATGGAAATTCAAGCAAAATAATAACTTTATATTCTCTCAGAAATTTTAAGATAACAGAAAACTTCTTAACTCATTCTATGAGGGCAGATTTATCCTGCTACCATAATAGGCAAAGACATTTATAAAGAAATTAATCTTTAGCCCAATAGTCCTTGTGCATACAGTTGTAAAAATCATAATCAGAGTTAAAAATTAAGTAAATACATCATTAGAAATTTAAACTGTAATATATTATTACTTTTTGGAATGTACTGCATAAATATGAATTTGTTTTTATATGCAAAAATTAATCTATGTAATGTATACATTTAAAAAGGTTTTTAAAAAGCATGTAAAACTCAAATGATTATCTCACAGAATGCAGGAAACACTTGGGAAAATGTATCATTTGTGGTATTAACTCACAACTAGAGATAGAAAAGACTTAACTTGATATAAATCATCTTAAAAAGAACCTGCATTTACCAATATAGGTAATGATAAAAGAAGATACTTCCTCTGTAAGTGGAGAAAAAAAGGCTGATTGTCATGGTCATCACTTCTATTCAACATTGTACTGAAGGTTCTAGTGGATGTGATAATGTAAAATACATATAGATAAATAAATGAATGAATGAATGAGAAAGCAAGTGGATACAAAATTTTTAGAAGAATTTTTTTTTTTTTTTTTTTTTGTTACTGGGGATTGAACCCAGGGGCACTCAACCACTGAACCACATCCCTAGTGCTATTTTGTATTTTATTTAGAGACAGTGTCTCACTGAGTTGTTTAGGGTCTCGCTAAGTTGCTGAGGCTAGCTTTGAACTTGCAACCCTCCTGCCTCAGCCTCCCAGGTGCTGGGATTACAGGTGTGTGTCACCGCAATCAGCAGAAGAATTTTTTTAAAAAGTCTACTTGAATTAATAAGTGAATTTATCTGGGTTGTGGAACACATCAAGACTGAAACATCAACTATATTACATTGCATAATTCATTTGAAACTGAAAATAAGAAATAAGCCCATCTAAATAACATTAAAATTATGAAGTAGAGAAAAATCTAAGAAAATATATGCCAAGATATCTGCAGAAGATTACAAACTATTCATAAGATAAATAAGACCTGGATAGCTGGAGTGACATATCTTGTTTGTGGATCAAAAATAGTGTGAAAGCTCCATTTTGATCTGGAAATATAATGGAATCTTGTGTAGAATTCCAACAGAATTTTTGATTGACATTGGTAAGCTAATTCTAAGATTCATAAAAATACATAAGGGATACAGTTAGCCAAAACAACTTTTAGAAGATCACAGTTGAAACATTACCAGTACCTCACTTCAAATTTCATCTTAAAGCTACAATAATTAATGAATCAGTAGATGGATTAATATAGAGAAAATAGACTCACACATATATAGAAAACTAAAATTTTGACAAAGCTGCTGAGAAAATATAGTCCTTTAGCAAATAATACCCTGGCTGAAAAAAAGAAATTAGAAAAAAAGAATTTTGAGTTATATATTGAACACATACAAAGATAATGCACAATGCAAAATATATCTAGTGTTTCCAAACTTCACATAAGGCCAAGTGTCTCAAAACTATGGAAGAAAGACTATTTGTTCTTGGAATTAGATATCAAGGCTTTTTTCTTTTCTTTTTCTTTTTTTCCAGAAGGATCCTTCCTAGACTTAAAATAGAAATACTTTTAAAGCCAACTCAAGCCTGATGTGGTAGGAAAGCATCACAGGTTTCCTGTAATTCTAGAATGAGTTAGTGACTGGAGTCTGTAATTTGGTTGTCATAGTCAGTTATAGATTCCATCAGTGAGTGCTGACCAATACAGGAATGAAGACATTTCTGGTCTGAAGTTTGTTAGAAATTTTTACTTTATCAGATAACTTGTTAAGAGAATAAAATATTAAAATATTTAATAAGGCCAATATTTGTTTTAATCAATTACCTGAAGATTGACTAAAAGATGTTTGATGACACAAAATGATTAAAATAATTAAATTTCTTGTATATATTTTTACCCAATGAGTTTCAAAAATTTATTTAATGTCACTTATTTTCTCCCTAACATGATAAAATATCAATTACTTTCTGATACATAGTTCTCAAATAACTAGTTCTGGAAACTGAGATTGGATTGGACTAGTGTGATAAAAGGAAATTCCAGTGATTTAAATATAAATTATTTTATATTTATATGAACTATAAATTATTTTTAGTCATAAAGTTCAGAAATGTATGTATATAAAGGGAGGAGAGAAAGAGGGAGGGAGGAAAGGAGGAAGGACAAGCAATAATGTGGTGGGATGAGGTAAGAATCTGTAAGAGATGTATACATACTCTTGCCTTACTTTAACAGCTAAAATATTTAATGCAGTTAAAATGCAGTCTCTAATATTAAGTAATGATGTAACCTAAAGATAGTCCATTTTTCAAAGTTATGTAACCAACAATTTAATTTTGGCAACTGAAAGTTGCTCAGGTGTACAGTAAAGTTTTAATTATCTCACTTTCCAATGGGATTTTGCAAGTCTTCCCGCACAATTTAATGTATTGTGTCTTTTAGCTAGCATATTCAAGAAACTATAAGGTATTTAAAATTCAAATATAATATGAAGTCTCACTATACTTGTCCTAGAAGGCAATGTACTTGGCTTCCCTGATATAATTTTATGTATGTATTAATGTTATTTAAATATAAAAGGGCTACCATTACATATCCATGTATTTCAGGACATCAAAGGTGATCCACATAATTAGAAAAAAAAAAACAACATAAATGAGACTATTTAAATTGTGGGCAGGTAGGTGATAGTCCACTGTGTCCCACTTACCCTAGCCTGAAGTCTTTCCTTAGGGTCAGGTTGCTAATGAGAAAATTCAGCCCCAGGTCAAAAATGCACAAATAGGAACAAAGGATTTTAAAAGATACTGAAGCCTTTCTGCATAGCAAATATAATTCAGTGCTGCAGAGATGGAGCTGTGGAACTGACTAGAAAGTATAGTCTATGAGGACTGAGATGGCTCTAACTTTTTTGGTTTATTAATCATTGCTTTATCCCAAGTGCCTAGGATTATTCCTGGAAAATACTACATTCTAAATAAATATTTGCTGAATTAATAAATATATGAAAAATAGAAAATATATAAACAAGTCAATGCATCTAGGAAACATAAACAAATAAAGAAATGACTTCCCTCAGCTATCATTTGATACATGCCAGATAGAATCTGCCAGATAAAAGCAACATTAACAACTGGATTAACTTGTTTGGAATCATACTCCTTCCGTGCTCCAGGGAATATGTCTTCATAGTTCCAGAATAAAACTCATGAAAGATTTAGCATTAAGAAATCACTTTATGAACTAGGAAAATCATGAAGAGCCAGGTTTGAAGGTCAATTCTGTTTTCACAACTTGTGGTTGTGCTACCCACAATGCAATCTTACTGATAATATCAGGTCCTCTATATGCAAAGCCAGTATATTGGTGCAGCCCTTTTCCATTGTTTTAATTTTCTGGATACATACTAAACTTCTAGAGTCATTTTTTGATGAAATGAGAATCTTGACTTAAAAAGTTTTTCGATTTGTTGTTTGTGTCCCATGTGGAATCATTTTAGCAAAAGTCATTGTAGCTCATGTATATTGTTAGTTCAGTATCTAATATAATCTGTTAAAGAACCTCTTCTGATCACAATAACACTGGCCCGAATGAGGCTAACTCTCCAATGGCTCCTTTGTTTTGAACAAAAGAACACCAGAATCTGGTGGATTCAGAAGCCTAAAAAAATTATTAGTATCTCCTCAAACCATGAGTCTTAAAGGAGGTTAGGAGCATGGTTTTCTACTTTTTATCACATAATGTGTGAAGGGAAAGGAGGTTGCTGCAGAAATTCATTGTTCAATAATCCACATTTTTGTCTAAAATAGGAAAGACGTCATTCCATTTGTGCCACCTCATTTATATATAACTTCCAAGTTCCAGGATCTTGTGCTAATTATGTGTTATACTCATACATAGTGCTGGAGATCAGGTTATATAACTTAGCTTATATTGTGTCTTATTTTTTGCTAAACCACAGAGATTTTTAGATGACAACTCAACCCTTCTTTCCATAGTCTACCATAAATCATTGTGTGGTTGGGGATGTAAAAAGCAATAACATAATCTCACAATTGTTTTCCGATTATGTCTAAGTATACCACCTCTTCAATCAGAAGAAAAAAATTCGTATTCCACATTTTTAAATTTTATCAAAATTTGTGAATGTTAACTATGTTAACTGGTGTTGGCCCAACCTCTAATCATTCACCTAGTATTGATCTTTGGCTCTTAAGTTAAATCTAGGTAGGCTTTAGGTGAAACCAAGGTATATATTTATTCCTTCTTTCCCTGTCTTTTCCCTGTTCTTTCTTTATCACAGCCAATAATTAGAGACTGATTTATTTTTATTTTTTGACCCCATACCTTAGTAATCAAGTCTCAACTTTATCTTTTATGGCTTCTCCAAATGACCTACTTCAACATTCTTCACTTCAACTATAATCGATAACTATTTTTTTGAGAGGAGGCTTATTTCACAATATCTGAAAAGTATATTCTGTTCATAATAAATAAAACTTTCCACTAGATCTTGCCCTAGTTTGCTTCTGCTTTTAACAGCAATAATACATTAAACTACATGGTTTGTAAACAACAAGCCTTTGTTTATCACAGTTCTGGAGGCTGGGAAGCCAAGATGAGTGGGAAGCCATCAGTGTCTGGTGAGTGGCCCCTTTCTCAGAGAGGTACCTTCTAGCCATATCCTCATGTGGAAGGTGCCAAAGAGCTCCTTTTCCCGAGTTTCTTTTATTATTTTAATTCTTTCATTTGTCCATTTTAGATACACATGACCATAAAGTACATTTTGACATATTATACATACATAGAATATGACTTGCTCTAACTAGGATCTCGTTCTTGTGGTTGTACATGATAAGGAGCAACACTGGTCATATATTCATACATGAGCATAGGTCTTTTTCATAGGGGTACAAATCCCATTCATAAGGTCTTTGCTTCCATGAGTCAGTCACTTCCCAGAGTCCCCATATCTAAATATCATCACATTGGGGATTGAGTTTCAACATGTGAATTTGGACAAGGGGCACAAGCATTCACATCAGCAGATTTTAAGCAGTTCTTGGTGTTTTCAAAAAGTGAATATAAGGAGGAAACATCAATATGTGGAAGATGTTACAAGGTTGTCCTGTAAAATGGTGGTGGCCACACCTGCAGTCACATGACAATCTGGTGTATGAGGTCAAGTATACGTTTCTAAAAAGTCCATGTTTTTTCTCTCATTTTGTGCTTCCTTCTGACTCAATCACTGTACTTATTGATGAAGCGATTAGAGCATCACTTTCTGATTGGTTCTTGCTTCTCCAAACAATCTAGTATCCAGTAGTAGAGAGTTTGGGCTGTTCCAGCTTTTTTTGTTTTTTAACTTCCAACCCTATTAAAGTGATTATAAAACAATGAATATATATATAAAACCTCTTAACCTTCTTCTGTCAGATAGTAAATTGTCTGGAATAGGAAAATTTAGTTACCTATTTCCTTCACTCCAGCCGTCCTTGGGATCTATTGTTCTTTATTGAGACAATTCATTTCCCTGAGTATTTTAATGCAATCCCCAGAAGTTATAATAATGGCACTCCACATTTGGTGCCAAAGAATGATTATCTCTTCTTCTTTCAGCTTCAGTGTGATTCAATAAATTTAAATCTTTGAAAAGTGAATTTGGTGCAATGGGAAAGCACTTCAGCGGGCACATTGCTACTGTCGAGTGGATATTCCAATAAATAAACCTTTCCTTGTTCTCCAGATGTAGTTTTTATTCTACATTACTATTCACAGTAAACAACAGGCTAGTAAAATAGACAGTACAGGTTTAATGATGAATTAAACTGCATTGCATTGACATTCTCTAAGCCAGTAAGCTCTATATAATTGATTTTCTTTCAGAGGTCAATGTGAAACAGCAGTTTGAAAGTGACATCTCCAAATAAATTCTGATTGTTGACCCCTGCCGTAACTGTCTTTCTGTATATCATTAGCTGAGGCATTAAACCTGTAAGATTCTTCACCTGTACTACATGATAAGAATGATGATTTTGTACCAGAGCATGGTAAGGAAAACTGTTAAGTATACAACCTTTAAGACATTTTAGAGCATTGATTTCTAACTTTTCTAAAATGCAGATGAAATTAACATATGCCTATTGAAAGATCATTAAGAGTACATTTAATCACAGTGTATATATCTAAATTGTATTGTTAATTATATACATTATTGAGGTTAACCCTTCTAAAATTGACTTTAATTGAGTTTAAATAAATGTTAGAAAAAATGTGTGGATGATTTACAAAAGACCTAATATATTCACAAAATGGGCAATGCAACATGTCTCTAAAGAAGTGGCATCAGAACTTTTCCATCTGTGTTCTACAAATATAGATCTTCATTAAATTGAACTAAAGATAGTAACAAGAGACATGAAAATGTCTTAAATTATTTAGAACAATAACTCCAGTTTGTACTCTTGTCTTTTCCTTATATTAAGCACAGTGAATGTTAGAAAATGGTTATATTATTTTTTACTTTCCTAGTTATTATCGCTAAATGGCATAGGATATATTTACTTAAAATTAAACATTATTTATGTTTTAAAATAGCTATACTGCAACATTTACTGTGATTAAAGTTGAGTTTAACATATAAATTAATATTCATTACATATACTTTTTTTTTTTTAAATAGCAAGGGTTACTTAATCAAGTAAATTCCTAGTTCCTGTCCTAGACCAATGAATTACAAACATTGAAATGTCTACTCTCCATTTTTGGCACCTAATTTTTGAGAACTAGTGCCATTCAGAATGAAGTACAAAAATGATAAACTTGTCATTACAGATCTATTTGTCTACTATCCTCATTTCTTGGAAGCTCAAAATAAACCCACCTTTCCCATCTTCAGGGAATTCTGTGTATTTTCTTTATTCTTGATTATTCCACAGCATCTCATTGACTTCCATCTGCCCAATTTATTTTTGTCCAAGAAAGGTGCTTTGAATTCATGTGACAATATTTGACTTGTCCCTGAAACTTCATTTCAGAAATCACCCTGGGTCTGAGATTTCACAGACCTAGAGTACTAATACTCAGGAAGAAAATGAGGCATCATTTCACAGTGTTAAACTATGCTAGGATTATCAATTAAAAATCACAGCAGCAGTGTGAATGTGCATGTTTATCTTTGAGTGTCATTGATGAACGTTTTTCTTCATTGTGGGAAAGATAGTCAAGTAGGACCCCTGTGTCTGCATGTCTCGGATCCTCAGAAGTGCTCATTCTGCAAGATGTGATTTGATCCATGAAGATCAGGAGCCCATTCACAAGTCATGAACTCATGTTATTTCATTTGCCTTTATTTGCTAGTAATAAGGAAATAAGGAAAAG
>JAJEJO010000189.1:483957-573918 GCA_020662805.1 Glaucomys volans | reverse complement strand
TGTGGAGATTCCTTAGAAAACTTGGAATGGATCCACCATTTGACCCTCCTATCCCACTCCTTGGCCTATACCCGAAGGACTTAAAATCAGATTAGTATAGTGATGCAGCCACATCAATGTTCATAGCTGCTCAATTCACAATAGCTAGATTATGGAACCAACCTAGATGTCCTTCAATAGATGAATGGATAAAGAAACTGTGGTACATATAAACAATGGAATATGACTCAGCCATAAAGAAGAATAAAATTATGGCATTTGCAGGCAAATGGATGATGTTGGAGACTGTTATGCTAAGTGACATTAGCCAATCCCAAAAATCCAAAGTCTGAATGGTCTCTCTGATAAGTGAATGATGATGCATAATGCGGGGTGGAATGATGGCAAGAATGGAGAAGGATAGATAGCACAGAGGGAAGGGAGGGGTGGGGTTGGGTTGTGGGGGTAAGAATAATAACAGAATATGTGACAGACATCATTGCCCTGTGTACATATATGAATGCACAGATGGTGTGACTCTACTTTGTGTACAACCAGAGAAACAATAGCTGTACTCCATTTGTGTTCAATGAATCAAAATTAAATAAATTTTAAAAAATAAAAAAATAAAATAAAAGAACTCAGAACCACACGGGTAGACTAGAAACAAAGTTTCATTGGGTATATTTTACTGGTTATATTCACAAATGCTTGAGATTTAACACTAGTATAAAAACCAGAGTCAAGTTCTTCGTTCCTGTGCATGGCTACAGCTAAAGCTGATAAGCTTCACAGTGCAGGGAGCTGAGCAATCTCTCCTTAGGCGCCAGAGGAAGGATGGTAGTGCAATACTTAATTTCCCATACTGTGGGTTGAATGTTTGTGGTGGTGGCTCAGACATCAGAGAGGTTATGGGAAAAACACATAAGCAATTCTTCTGACCCCTGCCCAGGTATCCCAGGGAAGGTAGGATATCTCCACTGCCAGACAATTGTGGAAAAGCACTTCCAGATTTTGCTGTTCTCCAGTGAGGATACGACTAGTTTTAGTACATTTGCTGCAGTCCTGGTTATTCCATTAAGGAAGGTGTGGAAAAGGGAAATACAAAAATTTTTTCAAGAGCCCCACATGGCACTAGCACCAGGTGAAAAGTCATCCATGCAGGATCTGCAGCAATGACGAGTCCTTTGAGCTGTACATCCAACTGTTGGGAATCGGTTTGCAATGCTTCCTTAGATACCAAATGAGACACTGGGCAATCAAGGTTCAGTTTTCAGCCACCCAAGTTGAGAGAGGAAGAAAAGTTGGGGGCATTAGTTTGGAATTTTGTAGCAGATACTGAAAGAGGATGGAAGAATTGAACATTTGTTAGTGGTTGATAATTTGTATAAGGAGACAGGATCCAGTTCAATTCCCAGGGAGGTGACAAAATTCTTTTTTTTTCACAGTGAGAGAAGAAATATATACCAAAGGCATGTGCTATGATTTTCCACCGACATACATAGTTTTTGGAAGTTGTAGAGTCACCCCCCTTTTCATTAAAGACAATTTCAAAGATCTGTTATCCTTAATCATAAAATAAGGTTTCCCTCATTATATTTTAACCCTTTTTTACATAGGTATTACAAGAATGTCAATTTATCTTCTAGGTTTGCTCAATTTTACATTGCTATAAATTTATGTAAGGAATCTCAGGTTGGACTTTTTAAAGTGTCTTAAGGTTAAGAAACCAAACAAGGAACTTGCCATGGATTTTACTTTAAGCATGTATAGACCTGGGTGAATTTCTCACTTCTCTTTGTTCCCCAAATATCCTACAATTTCAGTGTCTGACAAGAAGAGACACATTCATCTTAAAGACTAGAAACATGATAAGCCAGACATTAGACCAGTTTTCCCAAGAAGGCTGGGGTATAATTTAGGGTATGCATTGGATCCTCAACTAAATACTCAGCATCCAGAAAGGAAAAAAAATAGGAAAAGAAAAAGAAAATGGAGATGTTGCAACCATTGACTCCCTTAAGTTAGACTTACTATCTTGGAAGTGTCTAGTTACATTAGATTGAATAAGCAACACTTTAAAATACAACATTGCAGTGGAAACCTTATATGCCTTACCATTATTTAGAGCTAACAAAAAGAAGAGAGCCTTCTAGAACCTATGCAAATGATTGTTTTCACAAAATCAGAATCTTTAATAAGAGATTTCAAATTTAAGAGCACTCAGACAAGAAGAAAATGTAAATGTTTTATTTCTGTTTACAAAAGCATATTCTAGCAAATTCTGTGTGGTATGGATAGTTTAAATGAAAAGAGAAATTTCTGATATACAGGAAATAGAATATTAATGCATAAGCTTATGTTTGAACCATAATTATCCTTTACTAGTTTATTCAGCCCAATGTAATTAATTTTAATTGTGCTCAATCTTAAAATATCACTCTCATTATCTCATCCACATTTTCTTATCAGTGTTCTAGGTTTCCTGAGGTAGCCCACCGGTATGGTCCTTCAGAAGGTTTGTCTGGCACAGTCTCTTTCATTGATTTTTGGGAAAAACTTTTTTTTTTAACATCTGGCATTTTGTGGTCTTGAAAATGCTTTCAGACCAACATGAGAATTAAAAATTATATGTACATAACCAAGGAGTTCTAAAGAGAGTTCATCAGAAAATAATATTACTGGCAAGGCCATTTGATTGTTTCTATGATATTCAAAACAAAACAAAGTAAATCTAAAAAGTTTTCAGTAAAATATCTAAAAAAAAACTCAATTACTCATTGTATTAGTGAGTTTTCTGTTATTGTGACAAAATATCTAAAATAATCAACTTTAAGAAGAAAAGTCTTATTATGGTGCAAAATTGCACAGGTTTTAGTTCACGGTTAGTTGACCCTGTTAGTTTTGGGCCAGTGGTAAGGCAGTCCATCTTGGCAGGGGTGTGTGAGAGAAAGCTTGTTCATTTGATGGTTGCAGGGAGCCAAACAAAAGAGGGTGAAGCAGGGGTCCCAGTATCCCTTCAGGGACATGCCCCCAGTAAGCTAATCTCCTCCCACATGGCCCCATCTCTCAAAGGTTCTCCATCTCCCAATAGCACCACCTGTGAGTAAGCAAGCTTTTAACCTGGGGGCCTTTGGAGGACAGATATCCAAACCATAGCATTAATTCAATGAAGTTTGACTACTACACATAATTTTTGTAACCAAATGAACAGAATATTTACAGAAAACAATCTCTTTGTATAAAGTATATAATAATCTCAAACCATAATATATTGCAAATATACCAAGCATAATGATTAGAATCTGTATATATTAAATATATTCAGTAACTGAAAAATATGTTTATAGTATCTATATATTAATAAAACTCCGTAAGTAAATGGTGTGAATTCCTAATTGTAAAACACCAGCTTAGATAACACTGGAATGCAACAAGAGATTAAATAGTGACCAAGTTGATATTTTAAAAATTAGCATAGATTACCGCTAACACTATACTTTCATTACCTAGTAAATATCAGAAAAAACAGAAAAAGTTTCCAATGACTAAAAATACATCATGACCACAAGGGAATTTCTAGGAAGCTTATATGATTACTAAAACATTTATATTAATGATTTATTTACAAAAATTCAAGGAAGATGAGGATCTTTTTGATTTGACAGCACTATTAATGAAATTTCTAATATGTCAGCAAACCTAGTTAGTTCTTATACTTTTCTTTATAAGGTGAATTAATCTTTTGTGATTTTTCTAAAAACCCTCTGGAAAATGTCAAAGACAGTTTTTATATGCAAATGTGTCTGTCAGTAGAGTCATACTGGAAGGCACATGGGGACCAGCATACTTCAAGGCTCTATTTGGGGTACTGACAAGAGTTTTATCATTATAGAGGGTGGAAACCAAAGTCGGGGTAAGCAGGAAGAAGTATACAGAGTCAAGTAGACGTGGTAAACCTCTGGTGTAGTTGATTGGCAACTCAGGGTGGCCACACAGAGCCTGGTCAGAGATGAGAAAGTGAATACCTCTTAAAAGATGTTTGTCAATCAGACTATTGTTCCTGGAATCCAAAGTGACTGCAGGAGAGAATGAAGCAGAGGAAAGGGCAGGTTAGAAAGGCAAGACGGAGTTAGCACTTTCAGGTTTAGGCAATGCCTGGCGACTTCTAGGCCCCATTCTGGTGGGCTGGAACAAGATATTGTAAAAGCTGGTAGCTGACCATATGTTGATTATTACATTCCTGCAAATCTGGAAAATATCTCAGTTACTCTTGTCCTGATGTTGTCAGTGTTGAAGGTGAAGAATAATTTGTTTCAATGAATATTCCTTAAAAGATTAACATGTCTATGTGCAGACTTATTCAGGATTTTGATCCATAGTTCAAGGCACCAAAGGAGACAGAGGTAAAATTAAGGCAGAGATGCTAAGCTATTACTGAACTTTCAGTTACCCATCAGACATCTGCAGGCCAAGTGCATACTTAGTGCTTCTAGCCAAAACAGCCTCTAAATCCCTGTTATAAGCAGAAGTGGTCAACATGACAATTTTTAAAATATCAAGAAATGACTTTAAAGGAATAAAAGAAACAAATATTTATTCAAGAAGATCAACTACAACTCATTAGATATTGGGTGAGTGTGCAGTATCTGAACATGGGATACTTCATTCCTCCATGTTCCTCACAGCTCTGTGAGATTAAACTCAACTCCAGACAATACATCCAAGAAAGCAGGTCTCTTTCTCTCCCTGCAGGTCTCAATATGGAGACTGTGGTTCCAGTAAGAAAGAAGACTGTTACTAAGAGGGGCAAAGTACCAACATTGTGGGCAACCTGCCCACAGCCACCTACTGCTAAGGCAAAGTTCCTGGTGAATGTGGTGTAGATGTGAATGTTCTCCCAGAGTGGAAGTTCCACCCTGTGAAGAGGCATGCCAATGATCATTAATATCTAAAGTGGTGGTGTCATCTAGAGAGAAGCACACCATGTCCATGCCCCCAGTAACAGCACTGTACTTCAAATATTTTGCCCTGGAAGAAGCAAAACTTCAATCCCTCCTTAAGGAATTGAATGCATTTGCATCTGAATTTGGAGATATTCAAGCCTAAGGAATTTGTGGAAATAGCAGAAACTAATGAAAGGCATTAGGGAATGATTAGTTGATATATTTAAGATATAGACTAAACTGTAAGCTGGTTAGTATGCCAAAGAGAAAAAAGGATAGAGACAGCTGGGAAAGCCCTCCTGTGGTCTGAATTAATCTAAAATACTGACCTCAGGAGCTATCTCTTCAAAGCGCTTGAATCTGATTAGTCTGGAAGACAAGCTATGTCCTAAGGCATTATTGAAAACATTGGAGCAATCAGCCCCAATTTGTGGCACTTAAGAGCTGGGGATGGTTAGGAAAAATGACAGTCTAACAAACAAACAGACCAAAAGGGCCTGTAGAAACTTTGAGGATCAGAGGAGAAAATAGATGTCCATGAGCAGATGAGCACACCACACAGGCAGGCCAGCTTAATAGGAAATGATCTTCGAAGCATTATACTGAAGGCTGGAGCTTGAATTCAAGCCAAATCTCAAGGGTTGATGGGGAAAAAAGCTACCAAATTTTGATCAGATCAAGTCACTGGATAAATTATTAGTAATTGTGAGTACTTGATAACAAATGAAACTTTGTCCATCAGAAAGTGGTCAAATCACCACCTCAGAAACTAAAGATGATAGAGAATTCTGAAACAGACTTAAATCGTTTATATTTAAATACTCTCAGTGACATTGAAGAAAAAAAATGAAAATACAAGGATGCAGAATATCATGGCTAGAATCCAACAGGATCTAAAATGCAAGAATTCACTGTATTATAAATATAAGGTAAGTTTGATTAAAAATCAAATATAATTTCTATAAAATTAAACTTATGGTCACTATAATAAAAGAATGATTTAAAATAAGTAAGCTAAACAATAGCTGATTACAGTTAAATTGATAAATAGTACAATTATAGATAAATTAATACCTTGCTATTAATGTACTAGTCTGGAGAAAGATAATTAGAACATCCATATACCCTTTATGACATATAAAATTAATAAAGAAAATCATATAGAAAATAGGACAAAGGATAGCAACAATTCAAAAAAAGAAAATATAAAAAATCAGTATATATGTCATAACTATAATATTAGAAAAGTAAAGCATAATTCCTATAATTGGACAGATTATATTACATTGCTATATAGGAAAATATTTTATGAATTGTTTATAATCATTACTAAAACTTAGGAAAATAGGTCATGCTTTGTACAATCTGATGAAAGAAAGATTATTGATATTTCAGAAAATAATTTGGCATTTGAAATTTTACATGTGGCTTTTTTCCCAGCATATCTGATTCTGAAAATGTATTTAACAAAATTATCTTTAAGAATGTAAAACTGGGGCTGAAGTTGTGGGTCAGTGGTAGAGCTTGCCTGGCATGTGTGAGGCCCTGAGTTCCATATTCAGCACTACATATAAATAAATAAAATTAAAAAGATCCATTGACAACTAAAAGAAATTTTAAAAGAAAGAATGTAAAAACATGCACAGTATTTATGATAACTAAAACATTAAATAATATAAATTTCCCACCATAGAAAAAAATTTTAAAAGGACTCATTAGAACAACCTTTTAAAATTAAGTCATATACACAAACCTGTGTGCATGTGTGGTGCTGGGGATCAAACCTAGGGCTTGTACATTCTAGGGAAACTACCATGAGGTTATACTACTAGCCCTATCTGGGAGATTTTAATGCCTGTTTTGGCCTAGAATTTAGCAGTTTGTCTCTATATGTACTTGTAATCAAGGAAAAAATTTTGGTGATTTGTATTAATATGATTACTCTGAATCAGGAAACCACAAAGTACATCTAGACTAGAAAACACTAATTATAGTAATAAGATAATTAGTTCACTTAGTGAAGTTAAAAAATAATCCCTTGATAACCTTATTATGTAGTAGACAATTTTTTTCTATCATAGTCAACAAATAAAATGATTAATTTTAGTATATGTGGGTTAAACAGGTGAAATTGGAAGACATAATTTAGGAAGAAGAGAGTAGAAGAGACTTGAGTCAATTTTCCATGTTAAAATTGCATAGGTGAGAAAAAAACATTCCAAGAATATAAAATGTCTAAATGTCAATCCAAATAGAGAGTATCTTATATGTTGTAGACCGTCTCACTAAGTTTTCTGTGGGCTAATGAGATCCTGGAACCACCAAATGACCCTTAGGGTCAAAATACCTACTGAAAGGTCAAGAAAAACTGGCATACCTAAATGGACTTACGTAATAAGGAGTTCTTATTTCATAGAATGAGTAGTAATGTAACCTGTCTACACCTGCAATTGAAAACCTTGGGAGAGGATGGCCTTATCTGGTGATGATACCATATAGACAGAAAATCTAAACCACAATATCCAATCTCTTCCTTACACCAACATATACCTAAACATTGCATGTTCAGGACAGTATTTGGAAGCACAGCTCTCATTAAATTCCCTGAAAATTACTTTTTATTTTGAACTGAAAAACAATACATTCACTAGAGAGTATTTTAGAAGAACTAAATGTGGGAATATCTTTTAGTGGCAGTATCCTAGCGGTTAAAAAAAGATGATGTTTTGAAAAGTTACTACTTTATTCTCACAAATGATGTGGGTGGATAGATAGATAGATAGATAGATAGATAGATAGATAGATAGATAGTAGATAGATGGACAGAAAGAGAAAGGAAAGCAGACAATCAAGGTCTTCTCTTTCTGAATTCAGTATATTTTCTTGTTGTAGCCTCTGGTTGTCAGTACCATTACCCTCCCCACAAGAAATCTGCTTTGATTGCTTTGTAAGGTAAATGGACTAGTTTCTCACATACAGGTTTGCTTATCCTTCTTAGCTAATTCAGAGTTAATGATCCCAAATAATTGTTCAAACTTGTTCAGGGACCATCTGCCAAATCAAAAGAGACATTTCTTCCTGGGAATAAAAACGTGTCTCCATCTATGCTGTTTTTATGCTTTTTGAAGAAATGTGGCATGAGGGTGGGATTGGTTACCACAAACTTCACAATTCAAGGGTCACATTTTACTGAAGATGATAATTATTGGCACTATTTGCAGAACACATTTTATTATATCCTGTATTAATGGTCTATGAGTAAGTATTCTTAGCTTAATCTCTAGAAGAACAAATTGGATTTAAGACAGATTACATCACTTGCCTGAAAGTACTTAGCTAATAGGTGGCAGAAGTGTAATTGTAATCAAGAGCGTATCCATAGCCATTAGAGAACACTATTTCAACATACTTCAACAAAATTATATAGTTCTACATAGTTCTATGTATAAAAATATGTAGCACATTGTAAATGTTAATTTGTATTTTCTATATTATTTGAACAAACTATAAGATCTTAACTTTTTTGTTGAGAATAGTCTATAGGAATATAAGAACAGAAGGGAAATCAAAGGAGATTATGTCAATAAGAATTGAGGTACTTGTAAGTAGTCCCAGATGATGGTAGTGAAAATTGGTGAGAAATGGTAGGATTCTTATATATTTTAAAATAGGATTTACTAGTGGATTTGGGAGTGAAGCTGTGTTTGAGAAAGGTAGTAATGAAGGATGTCCATAGGATTCATGTCCTGGTTGTATAGATAAGGTATCTGTTGACCAAGTTTGAATATTTTGGAAAGGTTAGGTTTAGGGTCAGGAGAAAGGACAGCAAAGGGTATGAGTTAGTCTTGGGTATGGTAAAGTTGAGAGACTTATTGTGCTCTGAATTGACTTGGTTTTACAGAAGATAACAGAAATTTGATACAGAAATTAGGATTTAAACTGATGTAGATGGCATGGAGGTTAGGGTACAATGGTCAGGGAAATCACCACTTCAGTTAAGAAAATTATAGGCAACAAGACAAAAAGCCCTGAAGCTCATAATTTTCAAGGGTTCACTGGAATATTTTCAAATCTCAAGACTCATTGATAAAGATCCCACAACTTTCTTAATCTGTAGCAAGGAGTCAGTGACTGGCAATGGGTTCACATATTGGCTGTGACTTTCATCTGTGACCAGATATCTGCTGTCATTTCTGTTGGAGAATGATCATGCTCCCTTTCTTTATCAGCCAGCCTTCTGGAATTCTTCTCTTGGGTAACAGAATCACAGAGGCAAGAGACCAGACAAAGGAGATAGCTGTTCCTCAACAGAGGGGACCTTATTGGTGATGCCACTTTAGAGAATGGATTCCAGTAGAACTTCCTGATTAAAATACACAGTACACAGTGAGATAGAGGAATATGTTTTTTCAGGGACTGAATTAGTGTTCAAATTCTAAATCTGCTGGATGCCAATCATGTTGAATTAGGCCTACCCTAAGATAATATCATAACCTAACTGGCTTTATTTTTATTTTATTTTATTTTTATTTATTTATTTAATTTTTTAAATTTTGGTTCATTGAACACAAATGGAGTACATCATTTTTCTATCATACAATTTGTGTGTTCATACATATACATAGGATAGTGATGTTTGTCTCATTTTATTATCTTTCCTTCCCCACCACCTCCCCACCTCTCATTTTCCTCTATACAATCCATCCTTTCTCCATTCTTCCCCTAACTTCCCTACCCTCTTTATGTGTCATCAATCACTTATCGGAGAAATCATTTAGTCTTTGGTTTTTTGGGATTGGCTTATTTCACTTAACGTGATATTCTCCAATTCCAACCATTTACCTGCAAAAGTCATAATTTTATTATTCTTTATGGCTGAGTAATATTCCATTGTGTATATATACCAGTTTCTTTATCAATTCATCTATTGAAGGGCATCTAGGTTGGTTCCACAATCTAGCTATAGTGAATTGGGCTGCTATAAACATTGATGTGGCTGCATCACTGTAGTATGCTGATTTTAAGTCCTTTGGGTATAGGCCAAGGAGTGGGATACCTGGGTAAAATGGTGGTTCCATTCTGAGTTTTCTAAGGAATCTCCATTCTGCTTTCCAGAGTGGTTGCACCAATTTGCAACCCCACCAGCAATGTATGAGTGCATGTTTTTTCCCACATCCTCACCAATACCTATTGTTGCTTGTATTCTTGATAATAGACATTCTAATTGGGGTGAGATGATATCTTAGGGTAGTTTTGATTTGCATTTCTTTTATTACTAGAGATGTTGAACATTTTTTCATATATCTGTTGATTGCTTGTAGATCCTCTTCTGTGAAGTGTCTGTTCATTTCCTTAGCCCATTTATTGATTGGTTATTTGTATTCTTGTTGTTAATTTTTTGAGTTCTTTATGAATTCTAGAGATTAGTGCTCTATCTGAAGTGTGTGTAGCAAAGATTTTCTCCCACTCTGTAGGTTCTCTCTTCACATTGTTGATTGTTTCCTTTGCTGAGAAAAAGCTTTTTAGTTTGCTTCTATCCCAACTATTGATTCCTGCTTTTATTTCTTGTGCTTTAGGAGTCATGTTAAGGAAATCTGGTCCTAGGCCAACATGATAAAGATGTGGACCTACTTTTTCTTCTATTAGGTGCAGGGTCTCTGGCCTAATTCCTAGGTCCATGATCTATTTTGAATTGAGTTTTGTGTCGGGTGAAAGATAGGGGTTTAGTTTCATTGACTGGCTTTATTAATAGTTTCTTCAAATAAAGTCACATTCAGATTTCCTAAGGGTTAAGACTTAATATTTTGGAAGGGGTTGTAAATGTAAATTCATGAAACTAGTCTTTGGATTGCTGAGAATATCCAAAATCATAAGTTTGGGTAAAAATAAAAGGATTGAATTAAGGTAAGAAAGAGGAGTGGTCCAAAGGGTCTCATCTGGCATACACTAGGAGGAATAAAAAGTGGTTTGCAAGAAGGATCGCTATGGTCAAATGGAGAGTCCCCAAAAACCCATGCATTAAAGGCTTAGTTCCCAACTTGTCACTACTGGGTAACGGTAGAAATTTGAAGAGGTGGGGTCTAGTGGAAGATCTTCTGGTTATTGGGGTTGTGACTAAGAAGGTGATAGTGGTGGCCTGGCCACTCTCTGCTTTTCCTCCCAGCTATTAGGGGAATAGTATTGCCCTACCACATATCCCTACCATTAAATTCTGCCTTGATACAGGACTAAGAGCGACAGAGCCAACCAATCTGACTTAAACCTATGAAACTTGAACTGTTATAAACCTTTTTTCTTTATAAGGTGATTATTTCAGTTATTACAGTAACGGGAAGGTGAATGACACAGAATAAGAGACAAAGATCATTGTAATAGAAGGATACATTGTTATTCTACTGTTGATACATACAACAAATTACCATAATGTAGTGTCTAAAATGATATTATCTTACAATTCTGGAGATTAGAATTCTAAAATAAATTTTATGGACTAAAATCAAAGTGTTCAATGGATTGCATTCTTCTGCCAGATTTAGGACCAAAATCCCTCTCTTGCCATCTTCATCTTTTAGAGAGTTCCTGGATTACTTGACTTATCAACCCCTTCAATCTCAAAAGTAGTAAAAGCCAGGAAAGTTTTCACCACATGTTATCACTCTTATTTTGGCCCATCTACTTTACTCTTCCACTTTGTTATGGTTTCGGTCTTATAAATATCCCCCAAATATCTCATGTGTTAGGTAATGTAGCAATGTTCAGAGGTGAAAAGATTGGATTACGAACTGCAGATGGACTGATGAATTTATTGTATTGAATAATTGCTGGTAATAACTGTAGACAGGTAGGGCCTCCTTCAGTGACCTACTATTGAGGAAATGGGTCAATGAGGATGTAGCCTGGACTATATTTGGCCATGGCTCCTTCTTCTCTCTCTCACCTTTTAAGGTAACATCAGCTGAGCTGCTTTCTTCTGCTACTCCTTTCACCATGGAGTTCCCTTACTCTTGGACCCAGAGCAATGGAGTTGGCTGACGATGGACTGAATCTGTCAAACCATAAGCCCAAAATAAACTTTTCCTTCTCTAAGTTTTTATTGTCAGTTACATTGGTTGCAATAATGAAAAGCTGATTAACGCACATTAAAAGAATTATTGTGATTAGACTGGATTGCCTAGGATAATGTCCCTACTTCAATGTCCACTTACTGGCAAGCTTTATTCTACTTACAATTGTAATTTCCCTCTGCCATGTCACATGAAAAGTTCCCAAATCCTGAGGACTAGGACATGGGAATTTTGGAATGACTAATATTGGGCTAACCCTAGAGGGAATTTGGAGATTTAACCTAACTACTACAAAGAAGAGAAACTGATCCAACATGGTTGATTCTTGCTAAAGGCCTAATTAAGTTAAGTAGGTCCCCTGCTGATGGTTCAATTAGGTGGAGGAATGGAAATTGAGCAGTGAATTCAGCAGTTAGGAAGAAATTGGTAATCATGACAAAATCAGGTCTTATGTACTCGTTAGGAAGAAAGTCTCGTCCAATTGATGCAGACAACATTGTAAGAGAGAACACAGTTACAGCAAGTCCTGACAACTCAATATTTATTAGAAGTTAGTGATTTATCAGTAATGATTGGGTATAGTTTTAATCTTCACAAAAACTATACTTACTAAAAAGTGATCCCTTTGTTATTCACATCTCTTTGTAGCATGATATAAAACTATTGATCATGTTTTTATTGAGTTCCATTAGTAATACAATTTTAAAGATGTAATAAAATAGTACAAGGAGTGTTATATGCATATTAAAACATTTTCAATAATGTTATGATGGTATAGATAAGTTTCTTCATATTTCTTGGTCTATTATAGTAAGAATGAGACTAAACTATTAAGCTGTCCTATTTTGTGAGGAGGTGGATTTATATAAACAGGTTATATTTTCTTTATGATAGAGTATTAAGAAATGGCCAAACATATCTTCATATTTTAAAGATTACTTATAACCAGGTATATTACAAATGAAGAAGGAATTTTTCTATTAGCTCTATAAAAATGTAGAATAATTTTAGCATTGTATGAGATTTATTTTGTTGAATATTTATTATTTAAAAACTATTCTTTTTGAGACCTATTCTAAAATCATTTTTACCAATTAATGATATATGCCTTTTATAATATACCTAAGGAGATCAGTTTTATTTTTCTTGTTTTTAAAAGAATAGCAAATATTGATTTGTCATAGTGTGTTTTATTGCTATAAAACCAAGCCTAACATAAAAATTATTGGATGATGAGAAAAGTTTTATTAATATTTTATTTTAAAATGGCAAGCAGGAATTTCATGATTTTTTTTATAGGTGCTGAATATCAAACCCAGTGCCTTGTGCATGGTAAGCAAATGTTTTACCACTCTGCTATATTCACAGCCCAGAAAATTCAGATGACATTGTTCCATTGTAACTGGAGAAATAGTAAGATTATTTTTCTTATTGTTTTAGATATTGCTTTCTAACTGCAGAATCTCATAAAAATTTTCACTAGGTCATTGCTAAAGATGTCATACAGAAAAATTTATAAATAGGTAATTGTTAAATAAAAATAAAATTTTGAAAAAAATAATTTGTTATAATAAGTAAATGGAAGTAATTCTTTACACAAAAGTAATGTTTGAATGTCAACAATATATTTGAATAAGCATACATAAATGCTCTTACAAGTACATACTTTTTCCTATGGTGGAAGAATATTAGGCTGCAAGATGTATATACTTTTCTATGTCTGACTAGTCAATCTGGCTATTCTATCTAGAAATGTTCTTATATTTTTGTAAAAATTATATCGTCTTATATGTACTTTCATGTATATTAGTGTTTTCCAGAGAACTGAATTGACAGGGTGTATTTGTGTGAGTGTGCATGTTCATGTGTGTATAGATAAGCAGGCAGGCAGGTAAATAGATAGATGATAGATTTATTATAATAAATTGGCTCATGCTATTGTGGATGCTGAGAAGACCTAAGATCTGGAGAATTCCAAGAGGAGAAGTATAATCCCAGTTAAAAGATAAACACACTCAATACTCTCAGGAAAAGTCTATGTCATAGTTTGAGCCCAAAGGTAGGAAAATGGACAGTCTGAATGAAGTGAGGCAGCAGGTATAATTGCCTTTGTATTCTTGGGAAGGCCAGCGTAAGTTTTTGTTTTGCTTTTGTCCTATTTAACTTTCAAGTTATTTGATGACAACCACTTACGTTAGGAAGGGCAATCTACATTGATCAATCAATTCAAATGTTAATCTTATTCCAGAACACCCTCATAAGCAAAGCAAAGATAATGTTCGAACCAACACGTGTGCACTCCAACTCCGTGTTTCAATTGAATTGACATATAAAATGAACCATCATAGATTATATTAAAAATATTCATTGTGAACTCTGTGTGTGTCATATACTACATAACAGTAAACAAGAGAGAAAAAACAGTCCCTCCTTTCACACCTCCTCCATTCTATGAAAAAAAAGGATGGATTCTGCATACAAATAAATACATCTGTATTTATATAATAGGTTCTATTTAAATATGTGGATTTTATTGGGTTTTTAATTCTGAAGCTAAACTTAATGTTCATAAGGAGTTCTTACAAGATTGAATTTGTCCCATTTTTTATTAACATTTATTTTTATGTTTGAACATCAAGGCTAAGCTGTTTGAAAATTTGGTAAAAATAAGTTATAACACATTTGTAAGTCTTTGAAATACACATTGAAACATTATTGAAATTGAAAAGTCTTTTTTACTTTTATATTCATCTCACCACAGTTATGCAATTGTAATCACAAAAAGTAAACTTGAGGACCCCTAAAATTTATAAATGTAACACTTAACTGTGGGTTTGAAGTGAAAATTAACATGCATGTCTTTAATATACAAATATTAAATACAAATCATATTATACATGGTTACTAAAGGACTATTTGAAAGTATAAAATTTTTATCACCTCTACTTTGAGTTCTTTTGCATGTCAAATGAATTATTATTATTTCCTAATACTGTAAATAATGTGAAATCAATATTGTTATGAACTTTTAGTCTATATTACATCATTTACATACTTCACAAACTTGTGCGCATGCAGTTATAATAGAACTAGCCAGAAATTTTCACAGAATGTGTAATTAGTTAATGTTGAACATTACTTTCTCTCTCTGGACATACAAATAGTATGCAATATATTTTCTTACAAAAATGGTCTAAAGATCATTCTGCCATATTTTAGCACTAATGGACTAATTGAAAGCATTAGGAATTTCAGCAAAAATCTGAATTAATCCCCATTAAGATTCAGTTAGACTTATAGTAGAAACCCTGAAAGACTCTGTGTCCTTAAGTACTCTCCCATCTTTCCAGATACAGAAATACCCTGGTGATGAACAACTGTAGAAAAATTCATCATTAAGGCACTGTTAAAACTGATAAACATTTTCAATGATCTTTCTATGAACCCAAGTGTAAGAACAGGTTACAAAGACTGAGTAAGCATAACATTTAAGAAACTAAGTTAAATAAAATAGTAAATAATAAGCTAATCAACTAGTTGGCATAATAAAGCAATTCCTACTAGGAAACTTATCAGAATACCAAAAGGAACATTTTTTCCTTAAACTTTCTAAACAAATATTTTTTTTATCAGAGGTATTTTTAAACATATTTTCGAAAGATAGTAATAATAAACCTAAATTTCCCTTTAGAAATCAACTTTTATGCATATTTCTTAAAATTGTTTTAAACAAGCACTTTCATTTTAAATTTGTTGATAAACAGTTGTGAATTTATGAAGTCTTAAACCTGGTTATATTGTCCTCACCCAAATTCCTCTGATTTATTTCCTGAATGATTCTGAGAGATGATACCCCAAGAAACTCTAAAATCCTACAAATTATGAGATTGCAGTAGATTTAATATTGCTCATTATTAAAATGTCTGCATACCTATTGTGCTACTTAAATCAAATTTTTCTTTAACAGTCATTGCTCTGTACCTTTAACTCACTTGCCCATATTGTATACAATGTTAGTTCAATCTTTTGTAATCTACCTATACTGTAGGTGTTTTCAACATCAATTTAACAAATGGTTATTTATGATTTATTGAAATATTTGTCAAGATTTCTGGTATTTCAAATGTATTCAAATATTGTAAAATATGTGTGTAATGCCAACTGTTCTCACAATTTGGGGAGAGAAGATAAGACACTCTATTTTTGATAGTACTCTTTCTGGTTTCCAAAACATCATGGATACACATATTTTGCAAAGTTCCTGATTCCACCTTTATATTCTGCTTTCAGTGCTTTCTCCTTCTATGTCACAAACTTGATATTTTAAATCTCATTAGATTTTTATAATTTTTTATGTGGCACTCTTTCCTGTTATTCAGGATACTTCTATTTCAAATAGAAGAAAGCAAAATCACTAACATTTTAACAAAACCAGAGTGGAGAAGAGTTAAATCAAATGGCTTTAAATAAGCAAATCAATAAGACACAAAGAAGCTTGATATCCAGTGCAATAGAAAAGACTACATACAGGACATATCCATCTATCAATGTCTAAGATCAACTTGATTCTTTGGAAAAAAACACTCTAAAAATGCATATTACACAAAATAATAGCACCAATGATTATTGGGTGGAAGTACATGCTTAGAAGAGTTTTACAAGGTACATGTCAATTTTGTTTGGATGCTATTTGGAAGTCATGTGTAGTACAGTCTACGAGGTAGCATTGCTAATGGAAATAAAGTCATTGTGGCCTTTGGTATCAGAGAACTGTAAATGGGGAATCAATAGTTATTGTACAAGGGGGGGTATGTGAGAAGCAAAGTTGTAAGCAAAGGATTATCACATCCTGTCTATCAAACCTCTGTCTGATCCCTGAACTAGGCATGTGTGTGGAATACAATAAATAAAATCCTTAGCTGCCTCAAATGAGATAGTAGTTGCCACCAAGAAAAAAATTTTTGAGTCATGTCTTATTAAGAATGCTGAATTCTACGTAAAAGAAGCAACACTCAACACAGAAAATTGAATCTTCTGTCTTCACTAGTTAATATTCATAGCTTCCAGTACTCAGTCTAAAACTACCTGATACATGAGAAGACAGGTGGATGGAAAACATTTTCAAAAGGAAAAAATGGAAACTGAAACCATTAACAAGATATTTAAGATAATATAAACAGCAGACACATTTTGAATAGCTATATTACTCCCCTAAATGAAGATTAATATAATATTCTGTCAAGGGAAAAATAAGAATTCTAAATAGAAATATTATTATTTTTATTATCATTGTCATTATTAATTTGGTGGAGCTGGAGACAGAACTCAGAGCATTGTACATACAAGGCAATGCACTCACAACCAATTGAGCTACACCCCAGCCCCGAAGATAGAGATATTATAAGGAAGCAAAGGTAAATTATAGAATTAAAGGTTACAATAAAAAATGTAATTAAAAACAGTAGTGAAGGAAAAGAAAATATCAAATGATCTTGAAGGAAGAACAAAAAAATATTACAATGTAAAGAACTAAAAGAAAGGGAAAAATTAAATGAAAGTCACAGTGTAAGTGATTGAACAGAGTCATAGGACTAGTTAGTGTTTTTGTCAGTTTTTTCGCTGCTAAGACTACTCTAGAGGAGGAAAAGTTATTTGAGGGCTCAAGGTTTTAGAGGTGTCAGTCCGTAGAAGGCTGGCTTCATTCCTTGGGGCTCAAGATGAGGCTGAACATCATGGTGGAAGATAGTCGCAGAGGGAAGCAGTTCACATGGTGCTCAAGAAGCAAAGAGAAACTCCTCTTGCCAGATACAAATATATCCCTCAAAGCCACGCCCCAATTTCCACCTCCTCCGGCCGTACCCTACCACTTCAATTACCATTCAGTTAATCCTTATCAGGGAATTAATTCACTGACTGGGTCAAGACTCTCACAGCCCAATCATTTCTCCTCTGAACCTTCTTGCATTGTCTCACATGCGAGCTTTTGGGGGACATCACATACAAACCATAACAGATACTGTCAAAGCCCACCATGTATATATTGAAACCTGAGAAGGGGAGAAAAGACATTGGAAGGGGAAAAAATATTTATACACAAATAAATATACAGCTTTATTTAATAATTTGAAAGTATAACGAAGTATTTTTCATATTCTATTAGATAATGTTTTAGACTCATAAAATTGATCAGTTTTTTTGGGGGGTCTGGTTATTTTTCCTTTGTATTTTGGCAGTGCTAGGGATCAAACCCAGGGCCTTGCACATGCTATGTAAGTGCTGAATCACTGAGTACATCACCAACCCAATTTGATCAGTTTTTTACTTTTCCTTCCAGTTTTTGTTAAATGTCTCTCTGTTTACATGTGCATATTATCTAGATATATGTGCATATGTTCATATACGCTCACACAGATTTTACCACTATTAACCAACTAAAAATATACCTTATGACAGAAATGTAAGTATAAAAAGGTGGACACATTTTGTACTTACAGCACAGTTTGTCCCTGGTTCTCCTTGCCATGTGTAACAGCTAGGTAGCCACCATAGCTTCCTCTTTTAATACTCCAAAACGTAGTACAGATGCTGTGTTGTTCTGGAGATGCTGTGGGAAGCTATCTTTCCAGTGTGAGGATATCTATTATATATTTGTGTTTTTATAAAACAACAGCATATATTTTTTTCAAAATGGGAAGTCTGTTAAAATGGTTCCTTATTAGTTAATCAATCTTAATCTTTCACAAATATTGGCTAATTCTTATTGAGAACATACATGATTGAGGTATAAACCACTATAAATGTTCATTGTGAAAGCTAATTTCCTATTCTGTGTATATTAGTGAATGATGAATTTATATGCAAACATTTTACATCCATTTATTATCCTAAGACAACTTTTAACTTGGGTTTGCCAAGCTGGGTCTTTTTAGCTCTAGTTCTAGTTTTTGTTTTGTTTTGTTTTTCCCTGCCTTTTGCAGAGAAACACTTTATAGAGGTAAAGTTTAAACTTATTGGAGATCTTGGAGGACTGCTATGAGCAATAGTAACATGCTTGAGCAAAGAGAGAGAGAGAGATTGAAAATCAACTGAAAAGACCTTCCAAGAAGTAACTACAATGAATGAAAATCACAGAAATTTGAAAAGCTGCAGTGGCAGAATCAATACTAACAGTTGTCAGAAAAACATTCAAAATTGATATGTCTCTATTTGAGAGTATGAGTGCAAACTACTTCAAACTTCATTAGTGGGATCTAAAGTGTATACAATTATTCTGGCTTTGGAAGAATAAAATGACCACTTCTGTAATCCACTTGTCTATAAAAATGATAGAGACAGGATGCTAAAGGAAGGGAATTAGAAGATGAATGATAGATATTGGGCATGAAAAAGATACATCAACAACTGAATTGCATTTTGGATTAATAAATAATCTTTCTATGGGATCACATAACAGAGAAACAATAAGCTATAAAGGATTCCTAGGACAATTGACAATTTGGTAGTTTCAGAGTACAAAAATTATTTTTAAATGAAGGAACCCACGAGAGAGTAATAAAAGTACTATATGACAATAATCAATAATATAATTTATTATTAAAAATCAAAATTTAATCTTTTGCCAAATCTGAAATTTATCTTTTGGCAAAGAAGTGTAAAACTGGAAAAAGTTTCACTTCTACGAAAACAGCACCATAAAACAAGATAATCAAATAAAAAGAGAAAAAAAGAATCTTTTAAACTCATCAAAGATCTGTGGTTAGAGAGCACGTATACATATACAAGGAAACACAGACCCAAAAGCCTACCTGAGAAATGATGAATGGTTAGGAACATAATATTGCCATGCAAGTGAATAAGAAGGCTTTGATTACAATTCCTAACTCATTGCTGAAAACTGGTTGTGGTTTAGCTTTAGAGCTACAAACACATTGGAAATTTTGTACCTTCATCTGGACTCCTCATAATGAAATTCCATGAGGCACACAAAAGGAACTTTGAAATGTAAGAAAGTGAGATAAAGCCACCTTCATGATATGGACCTAGAAGAAGGTAGCAGCAGGCACAAGGAGGGAGGCACAAAGCTACAAAAGCCTAAACTACAAAAGCCTAACTACAAAAGCCTAAAATTGGAAGTGTAACAGCAATAAGCGTTGAAGGCCACAAGGGGCAGTCTGAATGTATTGAAAAGGAAAAAAAATATATATATATGTTCTGAGGAGCTGGCCATTTGCAGGCATATATGTATATATGATTTACTTCAGCCTAGTACTGGGTGGTGAGGATATTTTCTATTTTTCTCAACATTCTTAGCTTGTATTATTTGCTCTCATAAATGAGTCTTTCTCATTCATTCTGCATTTTCTTCAAAAAGCTAGCTCTTACTGAGTAAAAGAAAAAGCCATTCATGACTGAAAGAGTACCAACAGTACAAAGAAAAACAATTTCTGAGAAAAGGATGCATGGAAATGTCTTAGAGTATGGAATAAGATCATTTCAGGAAAACTTCAGCAAATAGCCCACACTTCAAACAGAAGAGCAGTAGAGAACATTGAAACTCGTATTACACTCATACTAACCGTAACAGAAGCAAAATCATCTTTTGCCAAATCTGAATTTAATCATTTATCCAAAAAGTAGAAAACTGGAAAAAGTATCACTTCAACAAAAACAACAATGCAAAACAAGATAATTCCCCCAAATAAGAAGCTCTTACTTTTTATTTCTACTGACTAGAGTAGTCAAATCTTTACATTGCTGGCCTAGCAGCAAGAGAGGTGTAGATATTTGAAATTATAAGTATAATTTATTTCAGCTTCAATTATTCTCTGAAATATCTAATGTTCAAATACATATGATATAGAACCACAAGATAAAAATCTACTGTAAAGATGAAAAAGAAACTGAGATGAACTAGAAGTTGGAACCAACAACCAGGGAATTTTAAATAACAATATATAAGTTACAAGATATAATGGAAAATTTGGATGACCTACCTAAACAGATGTGTAATTTCAGATATCAAAAAAAGTAAGAAAAAGTTCAAATGAAAAATGTTAGAAATTGTAAGTACTGTAATAGAAATGGAGAATGGTTTAGTCAGACTCATAAATAAACTTGATAGTGCCTATTGAATTTACCAAACTAAAACAAAAGAAGAAAAGTAGTGATTTGAAAAAATATAAAACAAAGAAGAAAGGAGTTATTTAAATTTTTAAATAATGTGATATACTCTTTGGTGAAGAAGGTAGAGAAAAATTCTCAAATATTTGGAAAGATAATGGTTGAAATTTATCCAAAATTAATGTGACTTCAAATCACAGATTCAAAAAATACCAATTAAGCCCAGATAGCGTACATAGCAAAAGATAAAAAAAAAAAAAAAAAAAATCTAGATACAAGATAGTCTAATTGGTGGGTGTCAAATTAAAGATAGGAAATCAAAGAGGAGAGGCAGAGAGACTAATTTCATCCAAAAATAGCAAAGATTTGAGATACAGTAGACTTCCTGTTAAAGTATATGCAAGGCAAGAGACATTGGAATACTGTCTTTAAAATTCCAGGGAGTGGGTAGGGGAAACTGTGACAAAACAAATAAAAGACAAAAGCCGCAATAACAACAATAACAAAAACTCAATCCAGATTTGCTTACATGGTAGAAAAACATTTAAAAGTAAAAATGTGAAAAAAAGGAATAAATGTTTTTATTTATAGTAAATATTCATTACAGAAAATGTTTTATCATAAAAGTTCTTAATGCAGAGTAATATTTCTACCCCAAAATTGGTTCTGTATAAGTAAATGAACTCCATGGAAATGGTTAAATGAGAAATATCTTTATGTGTAATTTCTCTAAACAATAGTTGGCTTTCGAAAGCAAATATAATAGCAATGTATTTAGAGGATAGTATATAAATTGAGTATTTGAAAACAACAGTAGAGAAAATGAAATGAGAGGGCATACCTGATAATGTGTTTTATCATGTCCTTATATGTATAAATCAGCCTATTATTTGAATCTATACTTCAATTAAATAAAGTTTAAGTTCAAAGAAATAAAAAAGCATAGCTGAGCATGGTGGCACACGCCTATAATTCCAGATACTCAGGCAGAAGGATTTCAAGACCAGTCTGGGCAACTGAGTGAGACGTGTCTCAAAAAAAAAAAAAAAGTGTAAGATGACTCAAAATCAAAATCTACTTGCCTATTCCCATTTTAGGAATTACTAACCTTATTAAATGAATAATTAGCATGAACCCCAGGCATATGCAGGGACAACTAGAAATCTACTACTAAGAGCTACAGCAAAGATGAGAATAAATATGCGTAGTGGTATTTAAGAGTCAAAATCAATAGAAAACAGTTGGTGCACACTTGCAACTTTATCACAACACATAGGTATATGTCCTCAAATATTTGAAAATATGTCACACAGTAGTATTTTGTCATTGTTTGAAGTTTCTCCTTGCACAGCACCTTGGATAGAGTTCATCCTGAGTAAATACATTGTAAATTAATGACAGCTTTGAAGTACAACACTAGGAAATGAAACGGGAAGAATATAGTCACTGTGTGTGTGATATGCTCATCTCAATATAAAAAATAGTCCAAAAAAGTCTTATTAGTATTAAGCCACATACCTTGGAAGTCAATGCAAGTTTTATAAAACTATCATTAGAGGTTAGATTTTTTTTTTTTTTTTGAGGTTAGATTTTTCTGAGGTTAGAAACTGAGGACCAAAGAGAACAACATACTGGGATGTGCTGAGAACTTCTATTCATATGTAATGAAAAGAAAACTGTCATAAAATGAGCATTTGAGAGCAGTGAATGCTAAAACAAAATCCAATCCAGGGAGCAAGTTCTTATAGGGTTTCTTTTTTTCAGTGTTTACCTGTTTTTGTGTTCAATGCACAATCCCACTGAATTGGCATCACATGCATTAACAGGTGATGTGCCTGGAGCAAAAATACAGAACATCTCATTTTGCATACTGTAATTGCTGCTCACAGTTCTACTTAATACAATGATAAGTATTTAAATTCACCCTAATCTAAAAGGCAGTGTGTAGATGTCTCAAATATGATTTGTTGATGAGCAATTATCTTTTACTTTAAAATAATACTTTTTTTTTTTAGCTACAATCAAGCTGAAATTTGATACTTGGTAGAAAAATGCATTGTTACTTTAATGATTTTTGAAAGAGTTATTATGGTTTTGATTGAAACAATTACCTACTGTAAAAATGAGAAAGGTTTCTAATTAGTTTTATTGAAACTTTAGATAGGATAAATGATGAAAATCCTTTTTTAAAATTTTTGCTTGTATTTATTATTAGGATTTGTTTAATGGAACTCATTATACAACTACTGCCCCTTAGTTGTTCAATTTTCAAAGCACATTGTACTGAGATATCCATGGTTATAAAAATTTTACTATTAGGATGGAAAATTCCCTCAAATCCAAATGGCAATTAAATAAAATAGGTCAAGCTGATCCTTTGCCTTAAGGGAGAGGAAGAGCCAAAGTCAAAATATAATGGAAAAAGGAAGGGATGTGACATAAAATCAGGCAGAGGAATGTGACATGTGCTCATAAAGGTTTCATTAGAAAATTCAAAGTAAATTTCTTGAGATTAGTGCTCAGATACTTTTATCATCATTTGTTAAAACACTAGACTTTACATTATACCAGCTGTATAAATTGGCAATTAGTACCAAACATTTTCTGTTATACTTTTTTTTTCCCTGTTGGAATGATAGAACTGAGTTTATACAGACATATTGGCTTGGATCAGTAGTCCGTGACAACTGTCATAGCATACAGCCTAGGAGTCCAAAGCCTTACTAAAGAGTGCAACTGGGTCTCAAAATTCAATAGGTCCACTCAGAAGTAGTATTTATTACCTGTTAATAAAGGATTTAAAGGAAAACTATTGTAATCTAAGTTCCTATCTCTTGTCAGTCATCACCATTCCTTTTCTTTCAATATACATTTCCTTAGATAGAAGAATGATAGACTTTCAAGAGTTCTTGTCTTTCTGGAACATCAAGAGGAAAGGAATTGAGTCCTACCTGTTTCAAAGTCATCCTGATGATATGCCTAATTCTTGTTTATTTTCTGGATTTGATCAAGTTGCTTGGACCACTTTTGACTGACAATCACCAAGGTCCATATGTTACAGTGACCTTTCTCCATAGTTCTGATACTTTCTCCTATCTAATGGCCACACTAGGGAATTGATATTGAAAAGTCACATTATTTTTTTCATGAATTCATGCTTCTCTAGGACTCAACATTGATGTATGTGCTAAGACTATGTTTTCAGTGGAAAGTTGACCACAGTAGATGAAAAATCCAGAAGATGGTATTATCTAGATGACAGTATTTCTCTTCTTTTCTAGTTGTTTGAGCACATTCAGCTCTGCGATCCCGTCTCCTTACACTGCATACCTCCAAATTATCCTGGTGACCATCCTAATAATTCAGACTTTCTTCTGTATTCCATCCAGAGTAATACAATACAAAAATTTTGAATTACAATATTTCTGGTATCCTGGTATCAATATCTTTGATATAACTACTTTAATGCATAATCAGAGACTTTGCTGTTAAAAACTTTATATTTATTATATTAGCATAATGTTTATATATTTATATAGACATATACAACAGCTGAGCTTTTATGTTTACAAAGGGCATGCCTTGATTTGGATTTCAAAAACTTAAAAATACAGAATTTGTAGATGTTATTTCATCTCAGTTTAACACAGGTGAACACCTTAGCACCTACCTGCTATGGAATACACAGAGAAAGGATTACCTTGTCTCATACAATGTCTCTGACATTTGAAGAGAGAAAATGACAGGCTTATGGTATCAATAAAGTCATAAATACTGAGTTAGATTGGGGTATATTTTATGATAATAATTATAGACAACTAGAAGAATTTATGTGCTTAATGAATAAATTTCCCTAGTCGAAATATAGAAAACTCCTTTGTTTAAGAACTATAAAAAAGCCTCAAATAAGATACATTAAGAAGATAATGCTTCCTTCTTCAGAATCCGGTGATTTCTCCTATACTCCAGACCAATCACTAGGATCAAAGCCTTGCATGAATTGAGTGGGAATGTTCTGGATTTGATAAGGAAATAGAAGAATCCCATAACAAAGAAACTCTTAAGACCTGGTTGTCATGAACATGTGAGAATAACATGAAGCGTGCCTCCAAAGGGAACTGCATTAAAGGACGTGAAATATAAAGTTGAATAAGAGAGTTGCTAATATAGGGGCATTCTAGCTTGATGCATAATTCACCAACATGGCAAGGATAGCAGGATGTGCTCTCATACTCTTGGGGAGTAGCTCTTGGATATTTGATAAAACCAATAATTTACACTAAAGAAATAGAGGTGAGGTGTGAGAACTGTCATGAAAGTTGGAGTTAGAAGACTTGTACAATTCTGCATGCTATTATGTAACACAGGGAAAACTATCAACCTCAACCAATCAGAGATTATAATCTCCCATACTAGCAAAATTAATTTATGAAAAGCTGAAAGATAATGAGGAGGGCCTAAAGTATTCTTTACCTAAGGCAAAAAATAAAAAGAAGCAAAGAAAGATAGATGAATTAGCAATGAGGGAGACATATGCTTCCCTGAGAATATTAATCATTGGCTGTTACTTGGTAGACCAGGGCTGATGGTGGGAGGTGGTATTAAAGAGTTGGGTTCTCTAATAGCAACTGGCATGCTATGATACTGGCAACTTACAGTATAGAATAGAAGTAAGATAGACATGATTATCATCACGGAAAATAGATTGAGAATGTCAAGAGCTACCAACCAGCCTGGATCTGTAGAGATAGACAATATAGTCTTCCTAGGAACAAGACAGGTAGGTAGCCAGTCATGGTATTGCTTATCCATAGTCACAAGAGGTTAAGAATGAGTGAGAAGGTAGTGCTCAGCTTCATGCAAGAACTCTGCTCTAAGTGGACCCAAAACTATTTCTTCAGGTAAGCATACACTTAGTAAAGGAAATTCTCCAGATTTTTTGAGAACCCCTGACTACAGGGATAGAGTTGATACTGATGTCTGGGACTACCAGGGGCCATTATAACTCCACTGTTAAATTAGGGGTCTCTGGAGTCATGTTTTAAAAGGAGTCTTTATGAAGAACCATCTCACGGTGCATTCACTAGATCTATGCTCTTATCTTGTAGTATTTACTGATTATAATTGGAATCCATATTTTTAACTATTAGAAGATCACTAAGGTTTTTCTCCTCACTTGCAGACTGTTATTGCAATAGGAATAATTAATACATACTTTAAAAGCTGACCCATCATCTCCATCAAAAGAGGAATAAAATTAAAATAATGGAATCCTATGGGAATAGCGGAAATTAATTCCACCAAAAAAGTCTTAAAAGATGCCAAGATTCCTGGGTCACATTTCTCATCAGTCCCATTTCACTCATGAGTACGGCACTTATACACACACAAAACAAACAAACAAAGTTAAAAAAAAAAAAAAAAGGACAATGGCATATGAAAGTAGAACAGCTTAAACCAGATCACACCGTAGTAGCAATTTCCAGTGCTGAATTGGAGTCTAGAAATGTTACTAGAGCCAAACAACAGAGTCTTGGTTACTAGCATGTTCCATTTTCTTGCTAAATGCATTTTTCCATATCCATCAGTGTGTGGGAAATCACATACAGTTGCATTCACTTGTACAACATGGTCTTCATGGTCTTGCCCCAGATCTAAATTCATAAGTTTTCTCTTTAATAATATAATATAGCAAAATCACATCTGGAGATATTTTTGTACAATATCTGAAAACAACAACTTAAAGGAGCAAAAAGATTATATTGGCTTGTGGTTCCAGAGGTTTCTGTCTGAGGACAACTGGCTTCATTGCTTTGGGTTTGAGGCTAGGTAGACTATCATGGCAGCAGGGCCTAATAGAGGAAAACTTCTTAGTTCATTGCAGCCAGGAAGCAGGGAAAGGGTGGAAGGGGTCATGGACAGGGTATAGTACCCAAGGGCACACCTCCAATGACCTACTTCTTTTAATCATGCTCTATCTGCCTACAATTTCCCAGTTTCCACCTTTTTTCACCAGCTTATCCCAATTATTAATCTATCAAATGGATTAAACCTCTGATGAAATTAAAGACCTCATGATACAATCATTTACTAAGTCTTAGCTCTGAGCATTGATACACATAAGATATTGGGGGATGTTCCAAATTAAACTATAACATTATTGATCAACCATATCATGCCTGAACCTGATGAGAAAGAAATGAAAACTAATATGGATGATTTGGTAATATACATGTTGTCCTTCTGATGAAGAAAATCCTACCCACGAATCAAGAACTTTGACCCATTTATTAAATTTTTAGATATCAAATCATGTAGGATATTTTAGGTCATTCTTTCTAATATAAAAACAAATAATCATATTTGGTGTAATATCTAGAACAAAGAAAGTCAATGATTGGTAGATCTTAGCATTTGAATTTAGAATGTGATTGTGTTGAGAATACTTTTACCACCTATTTAATGATTATGTAAAAGAATGGAAATGTTGAGTTAAACTAAGATTAAGAAAGGGCTCTGAAACAAGTCTTACTGATTGTACCACCATCCCTGGTGCCTGGAGAAGGTAGATCACTGGGGGTGTTCATCTTTCCTGCAGTTCCAGCCCTTTCCCGTTCTCTTCTTCTCTCTGCAACCTGACCACACCATGAACTGAGCAGCTTTCCTCCTCTGGTCCCATGCTCCATGGTGTGCTGCCTCACTTGGCCCCAAAGCAATGGAGTGGGCCATCTATAGACTGAGACTTCTGAACCAGTGAGCCACAAATGCTTTGCCTTTTCTAAATTATTCTTGTCAGTTATTTTTGGTAACAGCTATGCACAGCTGACTAAAACAACCCCTAACTAGGCCTCCCTCAAGGTTGAAGTGCTTGACCAGGAAGAAAGAAAACAAAAAACACCTTTTAAAATGTACCTAAATTCAATTAACATTCCTCAATGCTACCCCACCCCTATCACCCTTTCACATAAATAAAAGTGTCTCTCTCCTTTTGTCCTGAGAGCCAGTATGACACTTTCATGGTCAATGTTTTATCTCACTTTTGCTTGAGCAAGAAGTCCAAGAGTATTGTTCCCATGACAGTTGTACCTTTATTTGAGTCTTATGAAGAAGAGCGCAAGAACTCACTGAGCTGATAACAGAAATACTGTTAGTTTTCCACTATTAAAATTGGCCAAACTGGAAATTTTTGGATTTCCTGTAAGTAGTATTCATAGATCAGAAGGCTATTTATAGAGAAGATTCAGACATAAGAAATGGTGTTAGATTGAGTGATTTATCTGTTCAGGTCTTTTCCAAACCTAACAAATATGAATCTATAAATATATTTATTTTCCTCTTTCATTTCTAATCTTCTCATATTATTCCCAAAATTGCCATCTATTTGTAGTAGAATTATAGGAGAGTTCTAATCTGATTACTTCCTTGTAAAACAGATGACTAAACTGAAGTCAGCAATGCATGGTGACCAGCATGAAAACCCATAAGGAGCTGTGGACTTCAAATAACTTGTTCTCTTGATGTGTTTATATTTCAGTCATGGAAAGTATTGTTGGTTACAAGGTGAACAACTGATGCAACGAAAGATAAGTAATGTTTCCAAAGCCTAGTCATATTAAAATGTCCATTACATAATATGTAATAAAATATTATCTGTATTCATATCTATCTATCTATCTATCTATCTATCTATCTATCTATCTATCAACTATCTACCTAGCTATCTATCTTTAATGCACATATTGTTATAGTCCACTTTCATACACTGAGATTCAAAGATATCAGTCCATTGACTGGCTCTATTATTTTCCATTAGCAGACCCCGAACATTAGAAATTCTAAGAAACTTAATGCATATTACAGAACAGCAAGTGCCAAAGCCAGAGTAATTTTCTGAGAAACAAGTTCAAGTATTTCTCTAGGTTACATGAAGGGAAATTTGCTATGAGTGATTGGGGGATTATTACTCTAAATATAAGAGGAGGTAGACAGACACTTTTAAACTCATATATTTCTAAGAAACAGTAAAAAATAATCCAAAGCACTAAGACACTTTTCTCAAAATTCTGATTATTTCACAGTTTCTTGTCTATAACTATATTCAGAAACAATCAATAATATATGTCCATTAGATCTTATTTCTTAGAGTCACATGGGCTATTTCTAAGGGCACACACAAGCCAAGAGCAAATTAAAGAGAGCTTTCCCAATACAGCAGCACTTTGTCCTCAAAGAGTGTCTCAAACAGAACTAAAGAACAGTCACCCAGAGGAACCTTTAAAAGTGTGTTTACAAACATTGAAGAAAATGTAACTTGCATAAGCCTTAAAAGTCTAATCTAAAATGATTACATTCATCAGTTCACCAGCTAAATATACATATGATGCAAGAGAGAATTATTTGCTTCATTGAGTAGGTAGGCATTTCAGTTTATAGAAATGAAGGCAATTGCTACATGAAAACATTTCCTAATATTTCAGGAACTGACAAAAGCCACTGTGCCTTGGTGTCTTGTGAAATTATCTCTTCAGATTAGTTTTTTCCGTACTTTTAGAAAGATAAAATTAAGGTCTGAGTTGGAGTTATTCATAAATTGATAAGTAAAAATAATTGGATGGATAAGCATTTATTAACATCCTACTCTAAGTAAGACATTAATAATATGGCACAATTTTTAATAATTCAGAGGAATGAATTATTATCCTTATAAAAAAAGAACAAAATCTTTATCCATTATTAAAATTGGCCAAACTGGAAATTTTTGGATTTATCCACCAAAAATGTTTATCCATCAAAAAATTTAGCCATCAAAAATGTTCTAGAAATGTTTTTTAAAGAAGATATTAAATGTAAGAAAAAACCATGATACTTCCAAGATACATACACATAGGCAAGCAGGATAATAGAACAGGGTATCTTTGTTTCACTTAGATCATGAAGAAGAGAGGAACGCAGTCCCAAAGTCTGGAAAGTCCCTATGATCCTGGAAGTCAAATGAACTATTGAAGGAAGCAAACGGTGTGACTCTGAAGGCACATAGATAGGAGAGTAGGGGGAAGGAATGGTCAGTGCTTTCACAATTGTGGCATTTGGGCAAGAAGCAAGAATGTTTATAAAGAAATTTTAAAAAGTGTCTGATAAGTGTGCTAAGTAAAAAGCCACATCTTTACAGGAAATCTTCATTAAAAACTACATATCATTTTTCAGTGTGCTTCTATTTATACTAAGCTATATCCAGTGCATGTAAACTTATATAATATAGCAATATGCAGAGGCTGAGCCAGAGGAATCCAACATTTGATGTGAATTTCTTCATGTATTATTCTAATTTTAAAGCTCAAGTGATTCCACAGACTTTTACTTAGAGTTTATTATCATCAGAACTTTCCAACAACAACAATAAAAAAAATCCAAAATAATTTTCTTCAGGAAATAATTGGGAATTTTGTATCCTTGGGTCACTACAAATGTAAATTGTATTTTACAACATGAAAGAAATACGTAACAATCAATTTCGCTGTCACTAGAAAAAATAATTAAAAACTTATCATAATGTTAGCACTAAAACGTACCTACAAGAAAAATGACCTATTGTTTAAACTTCAAAGCAACATGACTTGAAGTAATTTCAGGTAATCAACCTCTATTTGATAATTGTCCCCTTCCCCACACAAAGAGATTTGCATCGTGAAAACAGCATCTTTGTTTTTCTGGAGTTCTCTGACTCCCTGCTGTATATCTTCTCCTAAAGTAGCATTTTAGAACAATTAGTGACTGTAGAGATGATTATAATGTCAGAAATGTGGGATTATGACTTTAGCTAAAGAATAAACAGCAGGAGGAGAAAGGCTATTAGGGAGTAAATATCCTATTTCCAGAGAAGTATGGTTTACAATTAGAAAGAAATGGGAACAAGAGAGAACAGAAAAACTCAGTTACAAACATTTATGAATATTTTTTTACTGTTTTTAGTTTTAGCAGAAAAACAGTTCCACAAGGTAAGCAATCCACTGAATTTTGTTTCAAAAATTAGAAGAGCATTATAATATAAGGAAGTTCCCCTTTCTATTGGGAACAAATGTCCGTTTCTTTTTTAGAATGGAAAAATAACAAAGATCAAAGGTGCAAAAAAATTACTGAACATGTTTGGAGAATACCTCATATATATGTGACTATCAAGTTAGAATGGACAACCACATTTCAATTACTTGAATGAAACTGTCTGACCAAACACATGGAAAGCAAACTTAAATATCAAGAATCTAGAAATTTCCATCTCACCCACTTTGATAATATGCATCAGAATAAACAAGGATTAAGAAGAATCAAGACCAAGGCTTGTATGTATTCTTTGTTTATTTAGATCATTAGTATTTAACAAATAATGTATATAAAACGAAAAAACAAAGGGAGATAGAGGCCCATACACACACAGACACACAGACACAGAGTGTAAGAGAGTCAACGTGGATAATAGGCAATACTTTCAAATAACTTTTTAAACACATAACTCCCTCCTAAAACTTTGTGTCTGTCATTCTATAAGTAAAATCTCATTCCAGCAATCTAATTGAAAGCATTGAAATACAATATGGAGGACAAGTGGTCATTAACAAAAAAGGCAGAAAATAATCTCTGAAGTTCCCACTTGTACTGCATTGTAATAAACCCCTCACACAAAAAGATTTTTGATGAGTATGTTTGTAGGAAAAGAACTGGAATTCTAGAGACAGAGGGATATGGTGATATAATGACAAAATTAAGCAATCCTGATTCAGGACCTATAGAACTTGGATTCAAGTTATTAACCTGTCAGTTGTGCCTAGAATTGAGAGAGAGGAGGAAATGAGGACAAACAGTGTATTATCAGTCAGAATTTCTCAAAAACACCAGAATCGATAGTTGGTGTGTATGTATGTGAATGCAAGCATATATATTCATATGAATGTGAAAATATGCATAAAGATATTTTTTAAAATTAATAAGATAATTTTTCAAGGTAACAGTGTTGCTAGGTTCTATAGCAGAGTTGACATATACAATCTACCTTCACAATGTATAGTCTAGGCTGTCAAGGAATTTGGAGTTTATTGCAAACGCAAGGAGAAGGCTTTGAGTAGGTAGTAAGCGGATGGAAGATGTCCTAATTGTAAACCCAGGGTCTAACAGCAAATTTTTATTATGTGTTTATTACAGTAATTTGAACAGAGATAGGCATATTCAAAGGAAGAAGATCAACTAAGTATATAAATTACAAACCTATTTACTTAAGGAAAATTTTCCAGATATCTCAAAAAACCCTCTGTCAGAAAAGCAAGGTTCCCAAAAGCCTCTTTATAAAACTGTTTATAAAGAATATTTATCAAAATACTCAATAAAACTATAAGCATTTCCTTAGACTGTATTTTTTTTTTTTTACTTTTCCAAAGTTAAGATAATTATTTCTACCCAAAGGACTTAATCAGCTTACTACAGTGATGCTGCCACATCAATGTTTGTAGCAGCTCAATTCACAATAGCTACTCTGTGGAATCAGCCTATGTGCCCTTCAACAGATGAGTGGATAAAGAAAATATGGTTCATTTACACAATGGAACACTACTCAGTCATGAAGAGAAATGAAATTATGGTATTTGCCAGCAAATGGTTGGCCCTGGAAACGATAATGCTTAGTGAAATAAGCCTATCCCAAAGAACCAAAGGCCAAATGCTATTTTTCTGACATGTGACTGCTAAATTATAAAAAGGGGGCAGGGGTGGTAGGGAAGATTAGAAGTACTTTGGATTAGACAAAGGGGGATGAAGGAAATGGAGGGGAAATGGGAATAGAATGATAGTAGATGAATTGGACATTACTTTCCTACGTGCATATATGAATACACTGCCAATGTAATTCTACATCATGTAAATTCAGAAGAATGGGAAATTATACTCCATATATATGTAATATTCCAAAATACATTCTACCACCATGCATAACTAATAAAAACAAATAAAATATCAAGTAGTTATTTAAAAAGAAATTTAGATGTACCTCATATGCTATATTCTTTTAAAGTGATTGTGCATTGATGTTTTCTATAAAATCATATATTATAGCTTCTCAGTGAAGAAATGCCAAATACATATGTATTATGATGTCTAAGACATAAATTGAAATACAGTGGTATCAGGAGAATATCTACTGTACTTCAAATCAATTTGCATGATAAATCATTAATACTGAGAACTAGATATAATTATGGGATCCAGATATAGAAATGATAAGGTAAGGACATTAAAATATGTTATGATTTTATGAAATTTCTATTTTATTTTATTCTTATTAAGCTAAAACATTCTTTTTCTTTTCTAATAAGCATAATAAACATTTCCCTTTCTAGTTATGCTGAAATTATGTACTACCATCATCAGTGTAATTTTAACTCATGAAATATTCTCTAATTCATAAAAATTGTTGCCCTCATAAGAGTTACCTAGCTTATAAAAATCATAAACCTTTGCATTGATATGGAACTCATTTTCTAAGAACTTAAAGAGCTTAGGTCATTAGCTAATTGAACAACCAGAGGATTAGATCCTTATTATATATAAAGTATTTAATAATCTTCTCACTACTTTTCATGCACACTAATCTTTATTTGTATCAGTAACATTATGTTTTGATACCATCTATTTTTATTATGTGGAATTCACCAGGTCAAAATACCTCAAATGAATCATTATATTTACATAAAATAGCTTATTTTCCAATAAAGAAAATAAAAGATTTTTTTCCAAATTTAGACAGAACATCCAATATCAGAACTTGAGACTTTTATCCATGATCATGAGACCATCTGTATTAGGCAGTTGCATATGCTGCAGATAGTTGGAAGTGGACAGAAGAGAGTGTTTAAAGACACAGTGGGAGCCTCTCATGAGAGTTATGGTCCATAGAACCAGTTTATTTTCATGAGGAATAGATTAGAAGTCAAGTCAAGTCAGTCATTATGAGTTACTCATAATTGACTACTTTAATGGGAAAATGAACCCCTGCTCAAGTCACAGGATAAGTTGGCTTTTGTGCATGGTCACTTAACATTAACACTATGCTCCAGCATGACCCAGAGAGACTATCTATCTTTAAAAAGATGATTCCCAGGGTATAATTGAGCTCATTGTGCCAGTCATTGCCTACTGGTTCCATTTAGAGCTTTTATCTTTGCTTCTGGAGACCTTTGACTTCAGAAAGTACTCTGAAGAGAAAGCACAAAGGTTCTAAGAAAGACACTTCAGAACCTCTACGTACAAAAACAGGTTCTTGCTAAAGTGGAGTCGTCAGTAATATGAAATAAAGTTAGTAAAATCGACATAGAGGATCAGTCACATTAAGTAAATCAATAAAGGTCTATTATGTTTATATTTTTCAAAGAATAATGGTAAGTCAAATTATAAAAATGTATAAAGTAACATGGAAACTATTCCTGTACTAAGTAGAATATTTATGATTATTTAGAAGGCGCAATATTACAAACACTGTCCACAAACCAGAGTAAGGCATTTTCTTTTCTTTTTCTTCTTTTTCATTTTGTTTGGAGAATATAATTATCACCATTTCATAGAATTCATATTGTTTTAATTAATCCAGAATTAGATGAAGAACTTAAACACTTTCTCAATGGTTTAAATTGACAACAGAGGCAGACTTCCATTCATGCATTTACTTAGCAACAGGAGATTTCCTACCATGTATCAGGGATATTGCTAGATGTTAGGGATAAAATAGTGAACTGAAACAAATTCACTCTTTACTGCTAGGGGGCTTTTAGCTAATGGGGTACACCACCTTTGAGAAAAAAAAAACACAAGAATAAATACATAAACATGGATATATTGGAAGACTGAATAAACTGTGGGTGTGTCTGAGCCATCTCTAAAGCAGAGGTAGGCCCCTCAGAGAACTCTCAGTATTTTCTTACTCATCTGAGACTTCTCAGTTGCCCTGGCAGATGTCCTGCTCAAGAGAATTCTGTGACACTGTGGAATTCATTGACTCAGATAGCCCTAGGTTCAAATGCAACTACCAGGAGGCAGAGATAGATACCAGTGCCCCAGCTAGCCTTGAGGCCTCAGCTGGGTGGAGAAGGAAGAATTACTGCACAAGTGGTAAGTAACCAATCAGGACAACTTCCACATTGTCTCTGGCTTCTTTTTTAACTTGAAGAATCCCTCCTCACAATAAAATCCTTTGGTGTGTTTTTCCCAATAAATAAAGTATTTATGGGCTTTTTAACCATTGTTAGGATCAGACACCTCAGGTCTCTTCCAACTGTCAAGCCCCTGCTTTTAAAAATACTTTCCCTGTCTTTTGCTTTATTTCTTGATATTATTTTTTTCAGACTTTTATTTGCAGCCATCCCACACCTCCAAGGGTTACTTATTCCCTCCCCACACAGGCCACAGCTGATATGGATAGAGTGTGAAATGGCTTGCAGTACAGCAGAGAGACTCAGAGAGATCAGTATGAGGAGCCCAAAGAAGCCAACAATAGAAATAGAAGAGAAAATCTAAAATTGTTAGAGTTAAAACATTATCTATAGTTGGGGAAGGAAAGGAATGGATCCAGGATGTCTTCTAATTGCTCAGCCTGTGCTAGAGAATAAATAATCCCTGTTCAATAATTCTTATGTTTTCAGGGTGCTAGTTTCATAAAGATGATCAGAATTTCCTTTTAGAAATGTGAGATGTTGTACAGAAATTAAGATGGACATATCTGGTAGGTAGTCAGGTATACTGAGTGGGCTAGTAGTGTGGAAAGAGGTATTGTCAAATACATAACTGTGGATGTCATCTGCCCAGTAAAGATCATGGAGGCTCTTGGGATGAATAATTTTCTCTAAAGGAAAGTAAAATATAACGTGATAAGAAAGACTGGAGAGATACCACTGAACATTAATGTATAAATTCAGTCTTAGGAAGACAAGTTATTTACATTTGAAAACATAATTTTTAGGGGGAAATCACAGCATTCAGAATTTTTGTTGCAGAAGAGAAGCATGATATTAACTTCTCCTTGCGGCGAAAGGAGTAGATCCATTCATTCTACCTCTGAAACTAAAATATTGATGTGAAAATATATGTTTCCCAACATATCATTTTTGGAACTTCCCAGATGTTCTTACTAAGTTTTATTTTACTCATAATACCTTTTACCATTTGACATATGGCATGTTTTACTTAGTTAACACATTTATATTCGGTTTTTCCAATGTTAGTGTAAATTCCAAAATGATAACTTTTTATCACTTTTTAAAAAATATATCATACGAGTTAATCAATTTCATTTATGCACTAAGGAGATATTTATTGCATGAAAGGACATGTTATAGTGAATGAATTAGAGGAAGTGAATGACATGTTCAAAGACATTCAAGGTATTAGGGAAGTTGTTGAGGGAGCTTGGAATTACATCTGGGACTAAATTATCATAAGGCTTTGCAGAATCCATTTGTATCTCAAAACTATTATCCACATAACTGGAAACCTCTAAAATTTGAAATGAAAGATAAAATAAGAGTAATATTCTAAAATAATATTTCTGTCAATAGTAGGAGAATTTTCATATATTGTAGTAAATAATGATAAATATAGTTTAGTGATGTGTCCTATCTCCATAAATATTTAGGAAGATAAGAGCAACTTGAGAGATTGTACATCAAATCCTTGATGATTTAATGAAGCAATTAATGGACATACCTAGAATTAGGGACCAACTCAGTACTACGGGAAAATAAGATTTTGTGTTTATGTGTGTGTGTGGGGGGGTATTTTAATGCACCATGCAAAAGAAGTTTTAGAAATTAGACACTGTTGCTAGCATGCTTTTAATTGATTTCTAGGTTGTTTCTACTTAGACTGCTTCTTCTCATTCTTCCAAAATGCAGCTTTGAGGAAAGGAATCCAGGACTTCCTTTTTTCACCCCCTCATACAATATGAGCAATGATTTGTCAACAACTGTCCTTTGCATCTGTTTCTATCCTGCACACTTGCATTCAGAGCATTTAGCTTTTAGTGTCAGGAAAAGTCCTCTCAAACTTTCTTTCGTACTTAAAAGACAAGGAAATGAAGGGAGAAAATTGCTCTCCCTTTCTACAATCAACAGAGTTGATTTTTGGCATTTACTGGTTTTTATAGCATATAACCTTATCCACTAGGGAATAGTTCTTGTGTTCAATTTAAATTTTTCTTCCGTGTTCTCAATTAAAATAAGACCCCTGTCACACTGACTCAAAGGAGGTGGTGCTACACAGTCTAGTTCACTAGTGTATTGAACCCAAATTACTTAATGAGAAAAGGGAAAGAGCAATATGAATGTCTATCCATACTTAGCTGGAGGCTCGATCATACAATAATGATGATAAAAGTAGATGTTAAATACTGGTCATAAGCTAGTAAATGAATAATATAGAGTTTATGTCCAAAGAAATAAATCATCCAGGCCAAAGCAAGAGAAAATGCATCTACATTAGTGCTACCCACCCACAACCCACACCTCTCCAACTTCTCCAAAGTTTTGCACATAGCAAATACAAGTGAATTTGATTACTGCAGTTTGGAATCTTCTTTTATGTCATTGTTTCTCTCATAATTTATTTATCATTTGACAATTTCTAGTAGCATCAGACAAGTATCAATGACCTTGTGGGTTTTCTTGTAGATTATCAGAGCCATTCCCCTCTCTCAGGATGCCCATGCTCATTTTTCTTATTCTTGAATTTTCCTTATGTAGCGTTCTGCCTAATTCTATGCCTACACTGCAGGACCTAGATGTGAAGGTAGACACTTTATGCAGGGTAACAATGCAACTTCATGAGTCATATCAAGTGTATTCAAACTTCCCATATACTTATTTTCTATACACCTCAGTTTTCTTGCTTTGAAAATACAGGTATTTATTGAGTAGGGTGATTCTGAGGAATGAATCAGATGATACATGTAGGGCCATTAACCAGTTAGTGGTAAATCTGCAGAATAAAAGTCCATCCATTCTTAGCTAGAGTCTTGGTTAAAAAATGATGTTGATAAAATCAGACACCATATACTGGAAACAAGGCACAGTATGTAGTATAATATAGTCTCTTGTGCCCAATGGCAAAAAAATCTTCCAAGATATTCCAGCCAAAACCAAGCAATGATTCATCTTGCGATCATCAGTGAAGATATATTTGCTATCATTACAAGTAGTATATATACAAGTAGTAATATATAAGTATATTTAGTTCTCATTTTCAAGAATACTACCTTGCAAATGTATCACTAAACAGAGGTGAGTATGTGATGAACAACTGTCAGTGAGTGAAGGATTCAGATAATGATTTTATTTGCTATTTCCTTATTCACTCTTCATAGAAAATGTGTTCTCTTATATGGTGTACCTTTAAGTATATTTATGCCTTACCATAAAAATATTCTACCTTTAGTTTGTTATATTGCCTGCAATTTCATTGTATAGGTATATGCACTTCTCCAGGAAAGCCTGAAAATACATTCTTAATATGTTCTATGCAACAGATAAAATATCTTAAAATTCATTGTGTTCATTGGTTTTGAGGCAAAAAGCAAGGGACTACTAAAGAGGAGAAATAATCAACTTTGTTGAGAAGAAGAGAATAATAAAGAGAAGGAGATAACACTGAGCAGGGTTTCTAGTCCTAGAACACAAGACTACAAAAAAAGGATAGAGGAAGGAATTCAGAGCTTCACAGCTCGCTTCTAAACCCACAGCACACATTTTGAGTGTCAGATCAAAAGAGAGCAAACAACACCAAAAAAAAAAAAAAATCAATAAAGAGTGTCTAGAAATAAATCCCATTTATTAATATTTTTGTCACTTTTACTTTATCAAGAGATAATAATAATTTGGAGTGATTGTTAAAAGGACTTCATTACCAGTGACTTATAATGTACACTATAAAGATCTATTTAGATTATTGTGTAATATTATTGGGTATAGAGTTGCTGACATGAAATCTATTTCAATCTTTTCATTTAAAAACATGTTTAAATATAAATAATATATGACTCTATCTACAAGAATTATAGCATTCAATGAAGATTAATTTCATTGCATACTCAAAAACATGAAACTCATAAAAATATTTCTGTCCTTTTTTCCTGGACTAAAGAGATTTTAGATGTTGCATCATATGTATTATTAATCTTTTTCCCACTCAGAAATGGCTCACTACAAATAAAACTTAAATTTTTAAGCAGAGATTTTTAATATTAGTGAATATAAACATATTTAAACAAAAAAAGGCATAAATGTGTGTCATCAAATTTTTATTATCCAGAAATATTTTTACAGAACTTATTTTTAAATTTGTATTATCTATATTTGTATCACATTACTATTATTTTATGATAAACTATTTCTAAACAAAGACTTGTCAACTAATGTATAACAATGAGTATATTTTGTGTCCAAATATTCTTTAAATTAACTAATAGTTTTTTTTTCATTTCTTCACTTTTTAAAAATTTTGTAGTTTTTATCTCATGTTGCTTCTTCCTATATTTTCTACATTTCATGCTTTTTCCTGTTTTTCTGAAAAATGTTTTACTTTTCTACCTCCTGATTCATTTCCTCATCTACAAACTTAAAAGATAGGGTAGCTAATATTAAAAATACAGAACATAAATATACTATTCAAACTTAAGTCTATAACATCATGTCCTTCGAAAAATTTCCATCTAAGTGGCAGCTTTATTTTTTACTTTTACCTGATGAAATTTTCTCCAAATGATTATATCCTTACATTAAAGCATATACAATTTTTTTCAGGTTGTTTCTCTAATTTTTTTAATCCTCACCAGTACTTATGAACTAAATAAATTGTTTTAGACTCTATTTGACTGCAAGATATTTATCTTTGCTTACCAGATAGAAAAGCTATCAGCTTCAAAAAACAGGGAATCTAATTAGTAGGCCTTGGACTGTACAGAGACTTATTCCACTTACCAGCAAGGATAGAGTGGGCTGGATGCTGGCGTCAGTTTTTTTCAACCAAATTTTCCAGATCTCTTCTCTCTGTGTGGACTTGTGTTTTCTCCATAACACCTCATGGTTGTCAATGGCTACCATAATCTTTAGCATCAAATCTTTGCATCAGGTAGGATAAAATGGTAAAGATAGAAAGATAAGGATACCCCATTCCCCTTGTAAGAAGTAAAAGTTTCATAAAACACTTCCCAGGAACCCTTGAGTTTTACTAGCTGAAGAGAGGCAAATTGTTGCCTTTAATACCGTCTGTGAAGAAGGACTCCAAACCCATACTGGACAGATGACTCATGACGCCTGCTTTGGTGTGGAACTCTTTTTCGTACATTTTATTATATCTAGCTCCCAAACTCTATAAGCATTTGGGCGCTTTAACTAATTTATCTTTATATGATTGTGTCTAGTACTTTTGACTATCTCAAAATTAAACTAAATTGGATCATCTTTTCTGTGCTTTATCATAAAAATTAACCTCCTGTTCTATTCTTACATTTTAAATTTGATTGATTTAAAACAAAAGAACAAGGAGAACATCTCATCAGTCCTTCTTAGCAGTGGTTCTGGATCATTTGTTGAGTTAAATTGTATCTAACAATCTGCTATTTATTTGCTAGGTTTCCCTTTCAAATTTAGTAACTGACAGCAAAGTCCTTTTTCAAAATTTTTTTTGTTCTACTAGTGAATTCACAAAGATTTTTCCACTGTCAAAGACCCTAAATTGAGCACCAAATTTTTCTCAGATGTTTGAAAAGAGTTAAAAGTGATGAAGTACATGAAACCAACTTCTTTTGCAAATACAATAATTACCGCACATCTGGCATCATTTCTGCTGGCCCTGCCCTGCTGCTTTTCCTCAGTGGAAATTTCAGCTCCAGATGTTGCTGATACAGTTGGACGGTCACCCACCGTCTGTCACCCTGAGGCACAAAAGCTGGAGCCAAAACAGACTCAAAATTCCTGATAGCAACAATTTTCAGAATAGCAGAGCTGCCTTGAAAACAAATGATCATGTTCCGAACTATCAAAAGTAAGCTTCATAGAAATTTATTTGTACAAATGTATGAAGAAGTTATATATTGCTTAGTTTGATTCTAAAAAAGATTTATAAAATTTTCTCATGAAATTTCTTGCTCATTAATAAACTACAATGTCATAAATATGAACTCTTGCTTTAATCCAGATACCTAACAGAAAATTATTTTCTTTAGAGTTAGTATGTGTTGTCTTTTCAGAAAGTAGGATGACTTGGGGAATCATGACTCCACACATCTCATTTTCCCTCAGTCTTGAGAAGTTTATTTAAAAACTAAAATTTCTACAAACATTCTTCCAAACATGTCAACATTTCTGAGTGAAGCTAATCTTACTGTATTGAGCTCCAATATCTTTCACAGGTAGAGAAAATTTTGTGATTCTTTTCATGCAAAGGCAAAGATTTACTCTTTTTAGTGGTCCATTTCCTGCTCATCCAAATCCATTGTAAAGTATTTTTCCTTTTTTGTTTTCACTGAAATCAGACCTTGAAGGACTACATTTCTCATTCATTTCTATTTTCCTGCTTAAATTTCTACACAAATTATTATTTATGGTATGAATAACAAAGATAAACTAACACAATGATTAATACCCTAGTCTATTTGGGCAACTATTAACAGAATACCTCAGACTGTGTAACTTAAGCACTTAGTTCTTATTATTATCAAGGTGGGAATTCTGAGATCCCCATGTATATGATGACGGCCTGTATCCTAGTTCATAGATTTTTTTTGGCTGTATCTTTACACAGCACATTATCAACGCAACTCTGTAGAGTCTCTTTAATGTAGGTACTAATCTCATACATGCAGCCTCTGTCCACATTGCCTAATCACCCCACAAAGGACACAACTTCATATATATCACATTGGGCATTAGGTTTAAGTGTCTGTAGGACTCTCATGATTGTACTATGCCCATCCAGACAATTTAGGATCATCTTCTCACTTCAAGGTCTTTATATTAATCACATCTGCAAAAACCTCTTCCATGACAGGAAATAGATTGATATATTTTGGGAATTAGAGCAAGATCATATTTGGGCCTGTATGATGATACCTAACAAACTTTCTATCTCAATCATTATTTAAAAAAGAATGCTTCATAGTGTTTTAGTCAGCTTTTTCACCACTGTGATTAAAAGATCTGACCATAACAATTGTAGAAGAAGAAAGGTTTATTTGAGGCTCACAGTTTCAGAGGTCTTAGTACATAGAAGACCAGCTCCATTCCTTGGGGCTAGAAGTAAGGCAGAACATCATGGCGGAAGACTGTGGCAGAGGGAAGCAGTTCTCATGATGAACAGAAAGCAGAGAGAGACACCACTCTCCAGATAAAAAATGCATCCCAAAGCCATGCCCATAATCAACCACTTCCTCCAGTCACACCCAATCTGCCTCCAGTTAACACTCAATCCCATTAGGGATCAATTCACTGATTACATTAAGATTATGACCCAATCATTTTCTCCTCCAAACCTTCTTGCATTGTCTCACATGTGAGCTTCTGAGGGAACTCATATCCAAACCATAACAGTTCTTCCCAACTCAGTGTCAACTATCTGGAAATGAGCAGAAAGAATGTAAGTATAGAAAAAAAAAGTTATGGTACATGCAATCAATTTTACATTCTTTATTCACAGAAAAACATATTGATCCTTATCGCATTAATAATTCTTCATGGTTTGATTTTCCTTAGCCACAGAGATTTCGATGTTGAACGTTATAAGATGAAGAAAGTGTGAATATAGAAGCAAGTTGTCTGACAGCTGTAAGAATGAGAGCCTGATTCTCTTCCTGGGACTAAGGATTAAATTCCAGTGGTCAATGATTTCCTTAAGTGATGTGCAAAATTTGAGGACATATGAAATAGTTAATTCTTATAGTATTTTTACCATGTTTATTAAGGTTTTAGATTCCCAAAAATCATAGCATTATTATGAAGCAAATAAAAACAAAGTTACATGAAAGTTCAAATCTATTTGCCCTATTTTAAAAACTCAGTATGATAACTTACATTTGGAAAAGATTTCAATGCAAGATTCTTAAAGTAAATTCATTATTATATTTGAAGCAGTAAACACTACCTGAAATATTTACTGACATGAAACATGTCCCTGGAAACATGTCCCAGATACTTGCAACTTTTCTCTGTTCCTGAATCAGCAACTCTCTTAAACCTTTATTTGGGCTTCATGTAATGCACTAATTTGAATAAGACAATGAAAAAATTCTGTTATACTATTCATTAGTTATCTTTATTTGCTGAATGATCTGTGATCATAGTTTAACCAAGATTCTAATTGCATGCTAATTTATATGTGATTTGAAACAAATGAACATATAAAGATGTTTAATAAAATGGTAAATTTTCATCAGGTTCAGAATTTATGGAGATTCTTCCTCTTAATAAATACATAGTCAGTTGAAAATATTATCTAAACTCTACTTCATTTTACAGAGTGAGAGATCCTTTTCCTATTTCTCTTCTATGGATTTCTTGATATATCACTCTGTTTTCTTTTGTTAGAAATTATGTGGCAAAATTTAATTTGACGATACATTTTCTTTCTTATAAATTTGGGATATAAGCCATCAGTCTTTACAGTACATAATGTTACCATGAATTAAATTAGTTGTCATTGAAAATACTATCAGCTCAAATGTGTGATTGTGCAATATGCACATACAATAGAAGAATTGCCTTAGTCTCTGCTCATCTATCATTTTCCAGCAGTCTTTTAAGAAGATATGAACAGATGTCAGACATCTGGAAGCTTCAGGTGACAGGTCATTTTGAGAAAAATAATTCAAACTTTAAAGGTACAAATCGAAGTGTCCAGTTACTTCATGCTATCATAGAATTGCAAAAAAAAAAAAAAAATTTACCCATTTTTATTTTATGTTTTATAAACTTCATATGCATTACAAAGAAAAAGTGATTAAATGAAAGAAAAGAAAGAATGTTAGTTTTAACTATGCATATTATCTTTGATGATTATTATAACTTCCCTGAAACTAGATTAATGAGAAGAATTGCTTTTGAAAGAATTGCACATAAAAGCTGAATATTTCTGTTCTATAAATGATAGATATGGACATTGTTAAGGATGGTTGGATTAGGAGACTAGAAAGACCCTGGGATAAAGTAATACAAGCTCACCTTGTTAACTGAGTTAAAAGCTTTTTATGGTTGTTTTATATAATCCTTTTTATAACTTTATGATACTAGGCTCTTACATTACTTGAATTTCAGAAGCAGATTACTGAGGCTCTTTATGTTAAGTAACATGTCAATAATTATACAACCAGTAAGTGCCAGGGATTTGGGACTTGAATATATTCATTCACTCAACAAATGAGTTCAGTCAGGACAAGGAGGATGCAGAGCCCTACTATCACTGATCACACATTTTGCACAGTGTGACTCATAAAAGAAACTGATAGTTCATGTATTAACTGAACTTACTAAACAGTAAGAAGAAAAACATAAGAATGTGATAAGGCATTCGAGAAATGAGTCTTGCATTTACCTGGGTTTCATATTCCATTTGTGTTTCCATAACAAAACACCTGCAACAGGATAATATAAAAACCACATAATTTTATTTTTCACCGTTCTGGAATCTAGGAAGTTCAAGTTCAAGGTGTCTGGAGAGGGGAAACCTGGAAAGTGAGAGGGCAAAATGGCCCCATGCTGTGTGAAGCCTTAATAATCACAAGAGAGAATATCTCATTACAAATTCAATTCCTAGAGACCCCATCTCTCAATACTATCACACTGGAATTAAATTACAACATGAATTTTTGAGGGGGCAAAAGCATTCAAATGATAACACCGAGGATAACAGATCAGGCAGAGAAACCAGCAAGTATAAGACTTGTGTGTATAAAAAAAAGCCAGGAGGCCAAGAAGTCAATATTAAGACTATGACATTAATAAACATATAAATAAATGAGATTAAGTGCCAGATAATGCATGACCTCCTTTCCTCCTAATTATCTTAACACAATGACAGGATTCAGTTTATTTTGGATTTAGTAAATATAGGAAGGTGTTGGATAATTTTGATTAGAGGAGAGCCATGCTATAACTCACATTTGGAAAGGATTCTGCTGCTGGCTATTGGTAGAAGTGATCAATTGGAAAAAAATGTAGGGTTGAGAATAGAAGAGAGGCCAGGTAAGAGATTAATTAACTTTTTGGGCAACAAATAATGTTTGCAGGAATGAAAATAGTAGTGGTAGAGATGTTGAACATTTTGAAACTGTATTGAAAATAATCTGTTCAAGTTTTCTATTCCTTTGAACATTGATGAGAGACAAATAAATATGCTAAGTAAAAGTGTGGTGTTGAAATCTGGAGGCCTACAATATAAAAACCTTGGTGATAAAAATAGAGGTTATACATGGAATGCCCATAGTCCTGGGTCCAGAGATATTGACTGTGAAAATTATGCTGATATAGTATAGAGTCAATGCCAAATGCTGGAGAAGGCTGATGTTTAAGATCAAACAATACAATAGGGGAACTAGAAAAGAAAGTTAAGTTGGTGTTGAAAGTGAGCTCTAATGGAAACAAGTAGGATGTGATCTAAAAAAAAATCAAAGAAAGTTAATTTCTTCTTCATTGTCTTAGCAAGATGATAGGATTTAGTTTATTTTATCTCTATATCATGACGAAAATGGTGGTTTTCTTGATTATAGCAGGAGTGATGCCAACAGAAAAATTGATATTATAAATCAGTCTGAGGTGAGTTAAAAAATGAATTGTAAATAAAACAAATAGTGTGTACAGACAACTCCTGGAAAAGAGAGTATATAATAGGTACAGTAGTCAGTGGGGTGCGTGGACAAGAGAGGCTTGCTTTTAGTGATAGTTTTTTTGTCTTGAGAGGATGATTATTTTTTGAGCAACTTTTTAAAAATGTTTTTATTAGTGCATCATAGTTCTATTCAACAGTGGTATTCATTTTGATAAAAAAAATCACACATACTTGGAATATATTTTGCTTCATTTTAGTTCCCAGTGCTTCCTCTTTCCCTTCTCCCTTTCTTCTTCTTCCTTACTAGTCTTCCTTTATTTTAAATTGGTGCTTAATAGATATACATAAAGGAGGAATGCACAGTGGTGTGTTCATATATCTATATAACTTAATTCTGTCAATTTTGTTATTGTAAATTGTAGATTATTATCACCACTGAGATGAAATTAAGGATCAATGCTCCTCTGAAATTTGGAGGAAATGAGACCAAATGAAGAGAACAGAAGAGAAGCAATTATTTTCCTTTAGATGAAGGAACCATTCTTTTTCCTGTTCTAATAGGAGGGAAGAAGGAGAGCTGGTAGGCTTGCAGATGTGATAGGCTGCATAATGCCCCCTCTCCCCAAAGTATTTATGGTCTAATCCCACAATACTTACATGAATGTCTTACTTTATAGGTTCATGGGAGCTTTGTAGATGTGATTAAGTTAAAAATCTTGAGCTGGAAAATTGACCTGGATTATTCACACAGGACCATATGTGATGGCAGGAGTTCTTAGAGGGAGGGAGGCAGAGTTAAGTTGATACCTTTGCTGGAAAGGGCCCATGAACCAAAAAAAAACAAGCATGCAAAGAAGCTGAAAAAGAATGCTAGAGAAGAAACATCCCTAGTGCCTCAAAAATGATTCATCCCTGCTGATTGATCCTTTTAATTCTTTAAAAGGAGGCCCTTTGGGTGGTGTAGAGGAAAATGGGACTGGAGGAGCTGGGGGAAGGAAAAAGTAGACTGAGACAGACAGTATTACCCTAGGTATAGTATATACCCTAGGAAAAAGTAGACTGAGACAGACAGTATTACCCTAGGTATGATTCATGTAATCTCTAAGATTACATGAATCATGTGAATCTACATTATGTACAGCTATAGTAATGAAAAGTTGTACCCCATTTGTGTACAAAACAATGTGGAAAAATACTGTCATGTATAACTAAATATAAAAGAAATAAAAAAAGTAAAAAATAAATAAATAAAACCAACCTGCTTTTATAATTCTGATGTTCAGAAGTTGTAAGATAATAAACTTGTGTTGTTTCACAACACTGTCTTTGGTCATTTGTTACAGCAGCTATTGGAAACTAATACTGTAGTTCTGATTTGGGAAAGATATAGGAGGTTACAACCAAGCTCTTCTCTCTCAAAGAAGATTAGATTTCCTGAGATGCATGTACAGAGAGTGGGAAGGAAGAGGGCAGACGAACATGTATAAAAATTTTACATCAAAAGTTAGAAATTTAACAAAAAAGGAAAAATAATATTTCTCCTAAATTGAAGAGAAAATAACCTCTTCATTTGCCTGGGTTTTTCTAAGCAATATTCAAGTGCTCAAATGCAGTATAGACCTTTGTTTTAACTGAGTCAAAATTATTGTTTTTTTTTTTTCGTTTGTTTTGTTTTTTTGTTTTATGTGGTAAAATGGAGGAAAAGATGCACAAAAGATTTGAGAACATTGGCTGGAATGTGAGTCTTATGATGGACAATGAACTAAGGTCAGGAAAAAATAAGGAGTGCACAGGACAGGAAGGTGAAGGATAGAGGTCAAAAACAAAACAAAAGAAGTGAAGACAAATGGTTTAGAAAAACTGCGTAGGTTGATGGTTGCTAAAAAGTGGGAAAAAAATTGAACAAAATAGGCATGCTAATCAGAGAATAGGTAACAATTATGAGCTCAAGAAAACGAATCCAGGATATCAGATGCTTTATAATGCATAATCTAAGTGTAGAATCACTACAAATGGTGCAGAATTAGAAAAGAGAAAGACTGAATCAGGGATAAGAGTCTGCATTGAAGGACTAAGTCACTTGGTCAACACATGTTCCCAAAGAAGGCAGAAAGCAAGTCATAGTGGCAGTTTTCAGATAGAGCCAACATTTTTTAAAAGGAGCAAAGTTTTCAGAAAGAAAAAAATAGAGTGATTTAGAAAGTTACCGTGGGAAACAAAGATGATACATTGCTATCAATTTAGCTGAGAATATATATGTAGATTTTAAATATGTACAGAACCAGATGTCATAAGCATTAACCAGCTAATGAATAATTTAAAACCTCTTCATGCAAATACACCACCACAACAAAGCAGCAACAACACGAGATTACTTTGCTCAATTCAATGTATCATTTAATTTTACCAGAAAAAGTTGAAAAAGAGATATAATGAAGTAATTATCTTTTATAATAATCTGATAAGTATCTGCTTTAATATATAAACATTTCTAAAGGGATTATCACAAATATCAGTGTGGCTGATCATCTCTTTTGGCTTTTATATTATCACATAAGGGGACTCTGAGTATTTCTAACTGCAACACAGAGATCAATATTAGTGTGAAAAAATATACTCGGAGGATAGAATCATAGCCCACAGTGGGATCTTTTCTCACATTCTTGGAGAGAGGAGTTTTGGACAGACATGTACTCCAAAGTATTTAAGGGATCCTCAAGTGGCAGACCCTCTAACAAAAAGAATTCATACCTATTCAATGTTGCCAGCTGAGGATTTGAAACTTGGAAACTTTTAGTAGGACCATAAAAATTCCCAATTAATTACATTAATTGAAGCATTTTAATTAAAATGATCATTAGTCCTTGATTAAACATAAATCAATACCTCATTTCCAAATTCAGAATTTGTTTACAAGAGGAGGAATAATGTTCATCATGTGAAATGAAACAAATTTTAACCTTCACTGTAGAATTTGTTCTGCCACTGAAGTGAAGCAATGAATGTGATGTAATATTTGTCATTGTGATTATGTTTGTGGGCATTGTTTTATGAATGAGGTCAGTAAGCATTTCTTTCCTAGTCTTGTGTTTCTATAGTCCCCCAAAGAAATTAGCTTATTATAATCATTTTAATTAAATCACACATTTATTTCTGAGAATACATGTGAATTTCCTTAATGCTATATCACAAAAACAAAGTATTTCGTAGTGACACGTTAGAATCAACTCCCTTCAATTTAAGAGGTATTTGTTAAACTACTTAAACTTTTATTTGCTTTTATGGATAAATGGCTCAAGACAATTCATGACTTTTATTTAGCAAAAGTACTGCTGCCATTTTGAAATTTGATTTATTAGCAGAGCCTCACGCATGACATTCTAAAGAAAAATGAATGATAATTATAATAATAAAAATAGTTTGGAAAATAGATTTGCAAAATTATTTGAAAGGGACAAAAAATGACTACACTACCCAAGTGAATCCACATTTAATCCACATTTAATCATTTCCTTAAGCATATTGTTCTTTCTCTAGTTTCCCTGGAGCTTTTAAAATCTCTTTGAATATGACTTTTCTCTGTGCTCTACAAAGGATAAATGAAGAGTGACTAACTCAATCACTTTACCTCTCAGATCTTGAGTATTGAATTTCTCTTTTTAAATTTTTCATTGATTCTTTGTAGTTATAGATCACAGTAGAATCCATTTTGATAAAATTATACATGCATATATTGCATCTTGTTCTAATAAGGACCCCCATTCTTGTGGATGTACTTAATAGGGGGATTCACTTAGGTGTTTTCATATATGCACAGAGGAAAGTTATGTCAGATTCATTCCACTCTCTTCGTACTTCTATCCTCCCTCCTTTCCCTTCATTACCTTTGTCCAATTTACTGAACTTCTCTTCTTCTCCCACCCTTTTTATTATGGTTTATCCTTCACATATCAGTGAAAATATTTGACCTGTGGATTGGAGGGATTGACTATTTCACTTATTCCACTTTTATTTTTTCCAACTGAATTTCATGACAACTTTTTCCATTTCTATGAAGGACATCATTAGCATTTTGATGGGAATTGCATTGAATCTGAATAGTGCTTTTGGTAGTAAGGCCATTTTGCCAATATTAATTCTGCCTATCCAAGAACATGGGAGACCTTTCCATCTTCTTAGGTCTTCCCAATTTCTTTCTTTAGTGTTCTGTAGTTTTCATAGTTGAGATCCTTCACTTCTTTTGTTAGGTTGATTCCTAAATATTTTAGATTTTTTTGAAACTATCATGAATGTGTTTTCCTAATTTCTCTTTCAGCTGATTCTGCATTGAAGTGTAGGAATGCAATTGATTCATGGGTGTTCATTTTGTATGCAAGCTGCATTGCTGAATTCATTTATGAGTTCTAGGAGTTTACTGGTAGAGTTATGGTTGTCTAAATATAGAATCATGTTGTGGGCAAACAGATATTTGGAGCTCTTCTTTTCTCATTCATATCCCTTTCATTTCTTTTTTATTTTCTTATTTTTTATTTTTTTGGTCTAATTTATCTGACTAGGATTTCAAGAACTATGTTGAATGGAAATGATGAAAGTGGGCAGCCCTATCTTGTGTCTGTTTTTAGAGGGAATGCTTTCAAGTTTTCTCCATTTAGAATGATGTTGGCCTTGGGTTTGTCATATATAGCTTTTAGGATGTTAATCTATCCCTAGTTTTTCTAGTGTTCTGAATAAGAATGGATGCTGTACTTTGTGAAATGCTTTCTCTTCATCTATTGAGATAACCATGTGGTTCTTGTCTTTAAATCTATTTATGGGATGCATTAGATTTATTGATTTTGTTTGTTGAATCAACCTTGTACCCTTGAGATGAAAACTATTTGATCATCATGCACTATCTTAGGTACAGAATTCCAACATTAAAAATCTTGTTTTATCATAATTTTGGTACCAGCCTTACATGCATCTTATTCCATCTTAGTTTAGGTAACTAATATCACATGAACCTATTAAAGCTATCCTTCTTAGAGAAAATTGCAGTCTGTCTTTTTCACATTGGCTGCCTGAACACACAAAACAATGATGACATGCCCTAACCACTAGCATAACAGGATGAAGGAAAGGAGTCACTGCAGGGTTTTCCTAAGTAATTTTGAGGAAAGAATGGGATTTTCATTTTATCTGATTTTTGACTTTAAAATATTTGTGTCTTTACTGAGGGAAATGTGATATTTTGATGATGAAACACTCAAGTCATACACACACACACACACATATATATATATACATACACATACATATATGCATATGTGTTACATGGCCTATATATATGTGCATGTACACAAATATGTGGCCCCTAATCTCTGATACAGCTGCTCCCAACAGTGAGGTGGGAAATGATTATCTCCTGACCTGTCTGCCTCAGACTGTAAGTCCGTCACATCCTGGTTGATGAATGTTTCTATCATGTACCACATGAGTGTGTACACAATAACTTCACCTAGATTCTGTCCCCATTTTCAATGTGTCCTGGGATTTGGTCCAATGATCAATTTTTCCATCTTTTCTAAAGCATTCCAATTCCTTCCTTCAGTGAAATTGCTACTTTTTATCTGCATCCTTCCCACTCCCTTCACAACTTTGTATTTATTTAAAACTGGTATTGAAGACATGTTTTTCCCCTGAAGACATGTTTTTCCCCAGCCTACTCAGTAAGAGTTTTCCACCATTAAAGCACCTGACCTTACGGAGTATTTTTAACTGTGCACTCTTTCTCACAATCATCAGCTCCTCTGAGGCCAGTCCCACTGACTTTGACCTTTTCTCATTGTCTCTGCTTTCATCTATTGAGTTACTGACTCTTCACCTCGACCTTCCTGTGTTGAGGATTTCAGCTACTCTACAGAAGCTCTTCAGCAACGTCCTTCTGTATCCAGGACAACATTTAAACCTCAAAGCTGGGATAGTTAGACTCCTTCCTATCTTTGCAAACATATCCTATGGTATGCCATCTTGCTCACTAAACTTTAGACATATGAATTGTCTTCTAGAACCCTTTCCCACCACTGATTCTTTATGCTTTTTCCCCCTCACCAAATGCAAACTGCTTCTTTTTGCTTAGCTCTCAACTGAAATGCCATCCTCTCAGAACTGAAACCTTATAAAGTCTCCTTATTCACTACATTTTGAGTGTTCTTTACATAATATTAATTTCCTCAACACTAAAGTAATTTCATTAATATTGAAAATCTAGAGTCCTCTCAGATTTCTTAGGAACACTGAATTTTGTTATAATATTTAGTATGCTTCAGTGTTCAATGATTTATAGCCAGTATGCTTTGCCATACGACATTTAAAAAAATAATGTATTGCTTGTTGAAAAAAATATGTCTATACTTAACATATATTTAGATGCCTTTTCTCCTAATTGTGAGCTCATGGTCAAACATTTTTCTTGTGCTTCACAATAGAGAAGATCCATTTGATTCCTGTCAGCGTTCTTCCAGGACTCAGAGGCATTGGCAACCTTGAGACAACATTTAACTACTAACAGCAGGACCAGAAACTGTTTATCAATCTCTTTCTTCTATTTGCCTCCAGGTATGAAACTCTTCCACTATTGCATGTTGAACAACCCTTTAAAATTCTCCTCCCCATTCCCTGTTGCTGCATTTCCTCACAACATTGCCAGGTCCTGATGTATTGCAGTCTCTGGAGAAGAAACAGCTTTTATGATCACCAATCACACAGGGAGTGGCAGGTCTTTAAGTGAGTTTGTTTTGGCTGGTGAAGCAGGTTAAATATCCAGATTAGCTAAGCATATCCGATATGAACTTCAATCTCACTTTCAGTAAATGCTGAGGATATATATTTAAATATGTATTTGAATCATTTTTGTATTTCCTTTTATATTAATCATTCTCTGCTTTGGTCTAAAACAAATACTCTTCAAGAGTACATGGTTCAAGCACATGTATGCCCACAGATGGACCAAACATCTGTACATGCGAGAATACCTGCACCCCAAAGTAACTACACTGATCCGAAAGAAGTTTCTGAAAATTTCAGACTTAATGTATTTAAAGGATTAAATCAATTTAGCATCAATCAATAAATCAATTGATTTAATTTGATATGCATCTGAAAAGCTCTACTTACTTCAAATGAACCATAATAGCAAGGTTCATTTGACTTGAATCCCACAAAATTCCATAGTATTTTAATATCTAGAGTTCTGGAAAATTCCTAAAGAGCATACACCTAACAATTTCCTCTAACACGTAAATTTCCATTATCTTGTCTCAATTAAAATTCCCATCCATGCTTTCCTCAGAGCCTTGTAATCTATTTCCCCATATCTTGAAGTTCTACACATTAAAATTCTTGCACTACCATTTTTTCCAAAATAACTAAGTAATTAAATATAAAATAATCAACTATTTTCCACAAATGACCTCATTTTCCCAAAAGAGATAATTTTAGTATCACCCTGTGTCATAATAAATTAATAATGTAATTAATTATTTTAAATATTATAGACTTTTCAATTATTGAGACATGAATTGTGACCTGAATCAGATCTTCAGAATATATTATTCACTTAACTTTTTGCTTAATTTAATTTAATATTATTTTATTCATAATATTAATCAACCTATTTGTGGCGTAAATTCATGATTCTGTGTGAAATTATTTGTGTTTTCTATCTTTGATTTTCATGAATACATATGATAGATTTCCAAATCAAATCTGGAGTTTTCCTTGGTTTTACATATCCAGAATTATGGGAATCATGCCCACTACAAAAATATAGTCTTGTTGAGAGGCAGAAAGATCTCAGGTTCAAGATCAGCCTCAGCACCTTAGCAAGACCCCACCTCAAAATAAAAATAAAAAGGGCTGGAAATATAGCTCAGTGGTAGGGTACCCCTGAGTTAAATCCCCAGTACTGCAAAAAGGAAAAAAAAATTAGTCTTAATTTCATTGTGTTTATTCTAGACATACAGAAACTATCCACAAAACTCTTGCCTGGAGTTATATCCCTGCAGGACTGATGGAACAAAATGAGAGGTATCCTAGCAAGCATCGGAAATCATGCCACTGGTTTGTTGAGTAAGAAGTTCAAGTGCTCACTGACATTACTGCATCCCATAATATTCTGGAATCTAATCGTATGGAGCTACTGGACTCAATACCAAAGTTCCTGGAGACTGCAGTAACTGCAATAACCCACCACAGCCTCGGTTACAGCCAGAGTATGAAAGAAAACAGAGGGTTTTTCCTTTGTTGCTCCTTTCAATGTCGCATGAATGCTTCCCATGGGCAGAGCTTCACTAGAAGCAAACTGCCCAGCAAGGAAGGATAACTGTGAATCTGAGACTCAGGGAGCAAAGAGAAAAGATGGCCAGTTAGCCCTGCTCCTGTTTCCTTATTTTGTCACAAGTCTGAAGTTAAAATTTGCAACCCCTTTCTTAATTATCCTCCTCATGTACATTTTACCTATTTTTATATTCCTGGTGCCCCAGCTGTCCTGGATGCTTCTCAGAAGATAACGGTATCTTGTAGCATGATGCAGATCTTCATTTAGGAGGGATCAAAATCCACAGCAAAACTAGGGAAACTGGGTTTCCCTAGTTTTTCAGTAGCTTTATGAATCAAATAACAATATCATGAAGCAGAGCAGAATACTCTACCAATTCCTAGTATAATTATCTCATACCAACAAAGTAACAAATTTTTTTCTTATTTTCTTAATTTTTATTTTTACAGACTGCATTTTGATTTATTGTATACAAATGGGGGACAACTTTTCATTTCTATGGTTGTACATAATGTAGATTCACACCATTGATGTAATCATACATATGCATAGGGTAATACTGTCTGTCTCAGTCTATCTTTCCTTCCCCTACCCCTCCTCTACACCATCCAAAGTTCCTCCATTTTTCTCTTGCCTCCCCCCACCACACCTCCTCTTATGTATCATCATCCACTTATCAAAGAAAACATTCGACCTTTGGTTTTTGGGTCTTGGTTTATTTCACTCCAACTCCATCCATCTACCAGCAAATACCACAATCTTATTCTTCTTTATGGCTGAGTAATATTCCATTGCGTATATATACCACAGTTTACAAAGTAACAAATTTGCATTGGAAACCAACCACTTCGGTCTACATCTTATTTCCCTTTTTTTTTCTTATTGATCCCATGACATCATGACACTATAATGGACAGCAGTCAATCTAGGTTTCTAGAAGAAAGAAAATGTTGTAGAATTCCTTGTGAAAGTAAAAACTACACAAGACAAAGACAATTGAGCAAAAGAAGACCTTATTCAAAACCACTGCCAGAGGGGCTGTAGTCAGAACTCAATTCCACTGAAAGAAGGGTAGGAGAACTTCTAAGAGGGGATGTTGGTGGATTCAGGCTGCCTGTGTTTGTTAATTGTTTTACCTAAATGAAAGCAATATTTTCTAATATGACTGAAAGTTTCCGAGGACAGGAAGTAACTTTTATAACTGGGAGCAAGAAACCTGCTGCTACCCTCCCACTGAAACTTTTAGGCTTTTAAAGAAACTAGAAGATAGAGACTATTTCCCTTAGTGATTACAGCTCAAAATAATGGCTCCTAGGTCCTTGAGAAAGACATTCCTGGATTGCAAAACTGGTCAGATGCTTTTAAAAGATTCCTATCTCAAATAGGTAGAGAAAGGATTGACATTAAAATTTCTGTAAAGGAAATGGTTTAAGAAAAGTGAGTTCACAGTCTAGAGTCAGGAAGATGCCTGTCTAAAGTTTAGTTTGATGGAGAACAAGTTGAGACTACCTCAGTAACTTCTGATGAAATTATTTCTACATTAAATACTAAGACCCAGAAACAGAAAATACAATTTTTATGGCCCTTCTACATCTATTCTTTGGTTATGCGATCTAGGCATTAGGGACATGAAAAAAACAGAATTATTTGCTGGTGGCTAATTTAGAGCCAATGCTGCATCCTAAGGGACAGTTCAGCAGACTAATGAGACAGTGAGCCCCCTTCTGGCCTTGTTGCCCAGGAGGATAACTAGAGAACTCTCCTGGGTTAAGTGAGACCTGGATCTCTTCTATCATTCCCCAGGGAGCTCAATTGCCACTATTCCCCATGCAGACTAGGGGATTCCAGAATACGTCCTTTTGGGCTTTTATCATGTATCTTGCTCTTCTCATTAAGAAACTGTCCAAGAACTTGTTAAGGAAGTGACATTTGGGTTTTGTGGTGGGAATTACTTAATTGCTGGATGAATCGAACATATGAAACAAATTGACTTTCTTCTAGAAATACAAAATTATATACAAATGCATCGTCAACCACCTATGTAATTTAAAATTTTCAGGTAGCCATATATTAAAAAGGAAACAGGCCTGAGGATATATCTCAGTGGTAGAGCACTTGCCTAGCATATACAAGGTTGTGAGTTTAAATACCCAGCAACAATAAACAAGTAAATAAATAAATAAGCCAACCATTATAGTAAAAGAAAAAAACATGTTCACAGTGTATTTTATTTGATCTAATATATCTAAATATTACTACTTTAACATATAATCAATGTAACATTTATTATTAATATTTTACTTTTTTACTAAGTCTTCAAAATCTGATGTGTATTTTACTCTTAAAACACATCTTTGTGTGTGTATGTGTGTGTGTGTGTGTGTGTGTATACTAGGGATTGAACCCAGGGTCACTCCACCACTGAGCCACATCCCCAGCGGTATTTTGTATTTTATTTAGAGACAGGGTCTCACTGAGTTGCTTAGGGCCTCACTAAGTTGCTGAGGCTGGCTTTGAACTCGCAATCCTCCTGCCTCAGCCTCCCAAGCCACTGGGATTATAGGCGTGTACCACCACACCCCGCTTAAAACACATCTTGATTTTGACTAACCATATTCAATTGCTTCATACACACTTCTGACTAATGGATTCTGTGTCAAACACAACAGTTCCTGAAAAATCAGAAAATTCTTATAATTTAATCTCACAATTAGTATACTGCCATTAAGTTTGTTGTAGAGTTAGAATGGAAAGGGGAATGGAGGCAAACACACAGAACAACATTTCTATATAAAAACACTTTGAATTTGATACATTTTCTCTGCCTTCTTCTTGATTTAGCAACCTAAATTAACACATGGTTTTGAAGCTAGAGATTTGAAAACCTTGAAACACTTGACATTCCAGGTTAATTTCTTAACTGGCTCTCTGAGGCAGGCTGGGATTTGAATATAATTACAGATCAAGACTCAAGGAATGGTAGGAATGAAGAAAGTCGACAGGCACTTAAAAGATATCCATCTAAATTGAGGTCCTAATGGATTTCCAATTAATGCCAGACAGATCTCATCAGACTGTGAAGGAGCAACTGTCTCTTCTAACCACAAGGCCTCAGCTGAATTTTGAGCTTGTGGTTCTCAGAATTACCTAAATAATTCCAGTGTCACCATTCAGCTATCAGGTCCTATGTTTCCCAAGGAATAACTTTGACATTCTGGGAAATCTGTAAATTAAACCTTTATCATAATTCATCATTTGCCAATAACAAAGTCTTTGTAAAATTTTTGGCGATTTCCTTTTATGGAAGTCATAGAAACTGAGAGCCTCTTTATGCCTTGAGCAGGAATTGAGAACTATATTCTTTCTTAAGTCTTTCACTATTGTGAGAAGCATTTATTTACTCCATAAGTCATATCCCTTGCATGCCCGGCACAGATGTTATGCTGGCCAATAGCTGGTCCTCTGTAGCTGTGACTTCAGTAGGTTCTTTATTCCAGATAACTACAGGCGATGATTTAAGTGACATTTTTGCCACTCTGTGCCTTAGAATACTACAATTCCATTCTCTAATTTAGTTTCAGTCTCCTTTATTTTATTTTTTTATTTTATTTTATTTTATTTTTTATTTATTTTTTTACAGACTTCATTTTGGTTCATTGTCCATATATGGGGTACAAATTTTCATTTCTATGATTGTGCATGATGTACATTCATATCATTATTGTTAATCATACATGTACATAAGGTAATGATGTCTCTCTCATTCCATCATTTTTCATATCCCCATCCCACCCCCTCTCATTTCCCTCTACATAATCTAAAGTTCTTCCATTCTTCTTTCACCACCATCCCCCAACCAGATTTCATATTATCATCCACTTTTCAGGGAAAACATTTGGCCTTTGTTTTTTGGGGATTGGCTTATTTCACTTAGCATGATAATCTCCAATTCCATCCATTTGTCTGCAAATGCCATATTATTCTTCTTTATTTTTTAGTAGTATTCCATTGTATATATATACCACAGCTTCTGTATCCGTTCATCTGTTGAAGGGCATCTAGGTTGGTTCCACAGTCTAGCTATTGTGAATTGAGCTGCTATAAACATTGATGTGGCTGTGATACTGTAGTGTGCTAATTTTAAGTCCTCTGAGTATAAACCGAGGAGTGTGATAAATGGGTCAAAAGGTGGGTCCATTCCAAGTTTTCTGAGGAATCTCCACACTGCTTTCCAGAGTGGCTAAACCAATTTGCAACTCCACCAGCAATGTAAAAGTGTGCCTTTTTTCTCACATCCATGCCAACATCTATTATTGTTTGTGCTCTTGATAATAGCCATTCTAATTGGCTATTATCTATTTGGAAATCTTAAAGTTGTTTTAATTTGCATTTCTGTAATTACTAGAGATGTTAAACACTTTTTCATATATTTATTGATTGCCTGTTCATCCTCTTCTGTAAAGTGTCTGTCCAGATCCTTGGCCCATTTGTTGATTCAGTTCTTTGTAATTGTGGTGTAAAGTTTTGTAAGTTCTTTATATATTTTGGAGATTAGTGCTTTATCTGAAGTGAGTGTGTAAAGATTTTTTAAACCCAAAAAGAGATTAGATAGCAAATCTCAAAATCCCATCCTTTTAAGTCCTGGTTATTTGCAACCATGCCTGGTATTGATTATTGAATCACTTAAGTTACAGCTGCAACTGATGTTTTTAAATAAAAAGAAATTTAATACAGTGCGGGGGGCAGGGGAAATAAGAACCTGGACTAAAAGCTACTTGAGCTACTCAAAAGAAAAGTACATACTAATTATACATAGCATAGTACAATTTTGAAATAAAGTTTCCATTGATATCTCCATTTAGTACTGTTATGTTATTATGAAAAATATTTTATTATTTTTAAATTAATATAATTTATTGATCATTTTTCATTTGCTTTGAATCTTGAGATGAGATATGCTTCATTGATATTACTATATTAGTCTTATCAGAATGACACAAGACTCACATTATATTTTACAGTATATTAGTACTGCAACAATGGACTCTTTGCCAATAAGGACATGAGATACAGGGTGGTTAAGAAAACTGACTGATGAGTTGAGTCTCCCTCACTGACTGTAACCACACATTTTCAATGATCATAAGCACAGTCTCTCAAAATATAAAATAACCAATACTACTGTAAAGGTGACAAAATTTACTAGAATACCTAGCCCTTATTAAGCTGATATAAAAAAAAAAATACCTAATTTGTGTCCCTCCTGGTACCATGCATAGGTTAACCTAAGAACAAACAGGAGTTCCGCAGATTGTATTAGTGTTTTGACTTAGAGCACACACGTCGTTTTACTGGTAAAGCTCAGTGAGTATTGTAGATGATATATAATAATTTTTCTAATGTTTAATGATTTACTTGTAGTATATGCAAAGCCAAGAAATATTTTCTTGGGGTGAATTGCTATATTTGCTCTTTAAGAAGTGAGAAAATTAGCTCTTTTAAGATGCTCTGAATATATTTTTAATTAATAGCATTTTAAAACTGTAAAATCTACATACAACAAAGTTTAAATACCATAAATGTCATAAAACTTGGGAATTTTCCCTTGGAGTGGGTGAAGCAACAGAGCACAATCAACTCCAGGGGACAGGTTCTGGGACGCAATCCTGACTTTAAGCAGGAAGGATACATGTTTTATAGAGGTAGGGAGCCAATGAGTAAAGAGAAGCAATGTTGCAAGAGCCTATCAGAGCAATCCAGCTAGAAACTGCACAGTGCGGAAGAAGAGGGGGATGGGGTGAGACTCGTCTGAGACACTGCCCCGTGGATGGGTTGGTCACTTGAGAGTGTGCTTCCCAAGCATGATAATCCTGGGTGTTCCACAGGATCATACCCATTCCGCAGCTGCAGGGGTGTGTATGGCTCAGTGGCTCTTCCTACAACTCCCACACAAAAGACTGCCACTTGCATTTCCTCCAAGAAAATCTCATGATGTCTTCTAATTCCATACATGTATTTTGCCTGATTTTGAAGTTTATATAAAGGAATCATAGAAGGTATATTCTTTCAAATTCATGATCACTGACTAAGCATTATTCTACTAAAATTATTTATGTTGTTTACATCTGCAGTTAGTTGATTTTCTTTATTGTACAGTATTTTTTCATATTCCATTCTGCATCCATTTTACTATTGATGGATATTTTGGAATGTTTTCAATTTTAGGAAATTATGAATCATATAATAAAAATTCGTACATATTTTAATATATATATATGTATCATTGTTGCTCCTCATTATGACTTCACGTGAGTGTTAATTTAATTGATAACCTTGATTACCTTTCAATATCTTCTTTGGACATCTTCTAATTTCCCAGTTTTCAATTGGGCTATCCATCATTTTAACTATATATATATATATATATATATAGTTTTATATATACACACACACACACACATACACAGATATATATATATATATATATCTCCATGCATACATACATATGGTCATATATATGTGTGTGTGATCATACATATATATACATATACATATACATATACATATACATAATGTTAGTCTTTTTATCAGTTACAGGTTTTACATATTACCTTGTATTTTTCTTCTGTGTCTTTCAAAGAAAGGAATCCTAATAATTCCCTTTTGGCCATTATTCCTGTGAGAATGGAAATGTGGTATCTAAAGACAAGTTTTCAAGAATAAGTTGCCTAATAATTATTCTGACTTTGACATTTCCATTTTATATAGGAAAATTATCCACTAACTGCCCAAAGTGTTTCAGTTTCTTGGCTGTAATTGAGAAGTCTCGGGGTTTTAAGTTGTAACACTTATACAATCTGAATTGAAAAGAAATTCCTTCAAATGAACACCTATACTTAGTAATCCTCTTTTGCTTTGAAGATTAGGATTCTTATGTTGGTAGTTTTAATGGAATTTATGTTTTAAAAATCCTTCATATTCAGGAGGAACTTGTTCACATAGCAGCAGTGTAATATATTTTGTTTATTCTTCTAACCTGATAGCACTTCAGACTTAGGTTCTGACTGGCATTGATCTATTTTATTCTTCTTTGTAAGCTGGGGAATATGCATTGCTCAATTTCACAGGAGACTAGACCATATCAATTTCCACTACTTTCAACACTTCTAACACTTCCATGTGATATGTTAAAGTGTGTTCCATTTAAGATTGCTTCTGACTAACAATCTTTGTGGTAGTATTGCAAAATGAATTTCATTTTATTCATCCTATTCTTCTCTTTGTTGTTAAGCAATATCTTGTCCCTTAATTCACACTAGTTTAGGTCTTGGTAATATGCATTTTATACTGTTTCTAAGTACAGTATTTTATCTTTTTAAATATAATATTATGAGATATGTTGTCCGAGTTTGTGGTATGTGTGTGTGTGTGTGTGTGTGTGTGTGTTTGTGTGTCTGTGTGTCTATATGTTAGTGAGAGAGAGAGAGAGAGAGAGAGACTAGATCCTAACTCTGAAGCTGATCTTTGACACCAGAATTGAAAAGGTATTTCACAATTTGTCAGGTGTCTTTCGCAGAATGTTGTCAGGCAATGTGATTACATTGTAGAGGTTTCTCCTAGGAAAAACTTCCTTCTTGTTCAGTAAATGAAAACAGCCAATATTACACCATTAATTAGCCAGAATTATGAATCGGGATAAGAAACAGTAGTACAGTAGAAAGGAATGCCAATCATGGCCAAACTATTCATCCCTTGTCAGTGGTCTCAGTTTGTTAAATAGTACATCAATCAGAGATATGTGTATCCTTAACAAACTCTTAAGGAAGTTTATTTGGGCTGATCAGAGTTCTGATTCAGTAGACAAAGATTTAGGCGGCCTGAATATGTGCTCTAGGGTCTTAAAGATTTCAAGCAAGTTTTAAGGACTGAAAGTGTAGCTTAGTGGTACAGTGCTTGTCTGGCATGCTAGAAGTTCAAAATGAAAGTCTATCCCCCAAAAATGTCTAACAAATTTCAAAGGCAAAAATCATAGGTGGGGAGGGAATTACATCAGTTGTTTTTCAAGAATTTGGACTGGTATAGACAGCGTCATGAGAACCGATATCTAAACAAAACACAAAATAGGGCTGGAGATGTGGCTAAGCATTTGAGTGCCCCCGAGTTCAACCTCCGGCCCCCCAAAAAAATATACATGAAGAAGTTCATAGAAAGGAAGTGGGGAAGACAAAAACAAAGAAATTCTTGGGAAAGGAAGGAAGTTAGGAGTGACTAAGCTTTCAGCATGTAAACTGCAGGGTATAGCAAGTTTTGGCCTAGTGGGGTTTCACTATGTGCTGGGAAAGGGATGTACAGCTTACTCAGGGAAAACTGTTTTGGAGGTAGACATGACTGAAGCCTGGTCCCTCGTGTCCACTCAGCCTAGTACTCTGGGCTGAGTACCTCAATCAGCCTTTATTTGTGTGATTTTAACTTTCCCACAGACATTTGAAAAGGAGCCTGAATGAGGAAGAAGTTCATTGAGATGTGTTGCGTATTTGACATCAATCCCACAATTAACCCTCAATTTTACATATAAGCTTCATGAAGAGGGATAATTGTATAATGTTACACAATGAATAAAATGAAAATTTAGAATTCAAGAATAGCCTTGTAAAACAAAACATCTCATTTTTGTTCTCTCCAGTCCTTCACAGAAGGTGATCCTTAAAGTAATGGTAGTTGACCAGTTTGTGAGAAATCTAGGAATTCTGCAACAGATGACCAATATCTGTCATCTCTACAGTATATTGCTGGAATGCTCCTAAGGTAAGTTTTCTTTATATGAAACTATTCTTTTTGGGAGAATAAACACTATGTTAACGTTATTCCAATTTGTTTGATGTGAGGACATAGGAGCAACAGGTTATGAATTCGCCTTCAAATATTTTCTGTGGGGACTGGGGTTATAGCTCAGTTGGTAGAGTTCTTGTCTTGCAAGCACAAGGCCCTGGGTTCAAGTCCAAGCACCAAAAAAAAAAAAAAAAAAAAAAAATTCTGTAGCCTAGATTCTAACTCAAAGGACTCATTTATGTCAGTCATTTTGTGAGATGTTTAGATCATTGGAGTTTAAAGTGGTGGTCTTTAATACCTGGTAGGGAAATATAAATAATATAGCTTCTGAAGCCTCGTGAGTGTGAAATAATGGATGATGAAGTTACTCTTGTACTCATCTATTGTGGTTGGTGTAAGTGTTTCCCAAAGAAAGACCCATGAGGGAAAGGTTTAGTCCCACATGGTGAATTGGGTGGTAGTGGAGTCTTTAAAAAGTTGGCCCAATTGGAAGTCTTCCAGTAACTTAAGAGTAGTGTGCTCTCAGAAAGGCTATTCGAACTGTGTGCCGTCCTCCTCTTTTCTCTCTGCTTCCTGACTATCATGGAATACACTGCTCCCTTTATCATATGCTTCTGCCATTTGGGAAACACTTCCACCAACCACCACTTTAGTGGCTGTGGCAGGTGTCATTTTAAAATGGCCCCCATTTGCTTTGCCCTGTGGAATTACTTGTGGGATTTTTTATGTTACATTATACAAGAAAGAGTAGGTTTCCTCACTGAAATTAGCTTTAAACCATCTTTTTGTAATGTAGAACTTTCTCTGGCTAATGACAGAAGTAGAAGTCAAAATTGGAGGAGGCATTGTTTGAAAAATATTTTAAGGCAAGATTTTTTTCCTAAGGAGAGTAAACCCACTGAAGTCCATGCAAACTCATGGGCGGTTCGGAGTGTTGTGGAAGTTTGAAAGATCTGATGAATACTAAAGAGAAGGAATTTTTTAACTTCTCCCCCTTCAATCAATTTTCAGGAAGCAAGAGGTGTAAGTTCCTATTGTCACTATAACAAATAATCACATAATGTCTTAAAATAGTAGTTTGTTTTGTTTTTAATCTTTCAGGAATAGAAAACAGATGCTGTGAAGTCAAGGTTTAGGTATGGCTGTGTTTCTTCTGGAGGTTCTAGAGGTTAATCTACCTCCTGGCCTTTTGTCAAGAGGCTGCCTGCATTTCTTGGACAATGGCTCCTTAGTTCACCTTTGAAACCAGCAGAATAGCATCTTCAAATGACTTCTAGCATTTTTCTTTCTGACCTCTACTCCTGAAATTGTATTCCTCTGTGACTATGATCCTACTGCTTCCCTTTCATAATGACCTTTGGGATTACACTGAGTCCATCTAAACAATCAGGTTTATCTCCCCCAAAAAGCTTGAATTTAGTAAAATCTGAATATTTTTTCCCTATGGAAGGTAGCAAATTTCTAAAGACAAAACATGGACTTATTTCATAAGATTATTTCTTTTTCATCCTACCATAACTTACCAACTGGTCTTAAAGATTCATATCCACTTCACATGCAGAAAACATTCATTTTATCCTAACATCCCTAAACAGTATCACACTATTGTATCACCTTGCCAAATGCCAAAAATCTCACCTAAATTTCATCAACTCAGAAGTCTCAAATCTCATCATCTAAATCCCATATGGGTAAATCATAATCCCTCTCTGTGTACCTGCATATCTAGAAAACACATGATTTGCTTCAAAAGATGGTGATCATAAAGATCTTGGATGACAGTGATGGACATCTGCATCCAAAATGTGAGAAAATGGAAGGTTACTCGTCTTGAGCAATTTTGGAAGCCAGTCAGAGAATCTCTGTTAGCGCTCACGGTCTGAAAATAAAGCACTGTGACTCATTGCTCTGCTTTCTGGGTTCACTCTGCACCCCACAGTCATCCTTCCTCTTCCTTGAAGAATAGCATCCTTGCAGCTCAGTAGTTTTATCAGCCTGTCGCTTGCCCTACATGATTGTGGGAATCCTACATCCATTTTTCAGGCCCTATTACCTCTGTCCATTTTAGTCCAGGTTGTCAATGCTCTTTAGGTGGTATAAACATTCTCAAGAACCTCGTGAGCCTGCCATCTATATCATGTGGATTCACTGCACTAGAAAAGAGACTCCGCCATAGCCATAGATCTTTCCTGTCTCATCCCATCTCTGTAGGAGGCTGCTGCTGAGATGTCTAAGACAATCCATGAATCAAATAACTGATCTCCTCAGAGAACTCTCCATGCATTTCATATACTCTGACCTCTTCTTCCTTCTGAAGCAGTAGTGAGTGGTTGTCCAATCAAAGACTTGGCTTTCTCTCCCAAGCACATTTTATCCACAGTGGATCTGCTAAATTAGGCTGAGTACTCCCCAAATCATCCAGTCCTGAATAATTTATCTGGTCAGTTTAACAGTTCTTTCTTCAATTCATTTATTGTTTTTCCCATATTTTGACATGAATTGTTGGAACACTAATGAAGAGTATATAGGGCAGAAATGAAAACCAGAGAGTAGCTGGGTCTGATGGCACAAGCCTGTAATCCCAGCGGCTCAGGAGGCTGAGGCAGAAGGATCCCGAATTTAAAGTCAGCCTCAGCAAAAGCAAGGCACTAAGAAACTCAGTGAGACCCTGTCTCTAAATAACATACAAAATAGGCCTGGGGATGTGGCTCAGTGTTTCAGTGCCCCTGAGTTCAATCCTTGGCATGCCCCCCCGTCAAAAAAAAAAAAAAGACAGTGCCATTAAGATCCCAAAGAACTGACTTTAGGATCCTGAAGAAAAGACCAGAGAGTTCAAATGATACAGTTGAGAGTCATGGAGAATTATTCCTAGCCATTAAAACCTACAAGAAACTCAGAATTGAATATTCTAACTGAATATCATTTTAAAGTTCAATTGCTGCCTCTTTACTTTCCATTTTCTGCCTTTGGAACCAGATCATCTGTGTCTGTTTCCCCATCTGTAACTATCACACTATGTGTTGGGGATAGATACATTTTTCTCTTTGGTGTCACAGGTCTCCTAATGGAAAAGAATTTTGCCCAAGAACCAGTACTGCATGGGTTGCATTGAGAAGGCTCATCCACACCTGATTTAGATTATTAGATGACAAGATTGTGCACTGTGAGCTGAGTATATTTAGCTAAAAATAATTTTTTAAAAACTTTTAGCGGAGTCTGTAAAAAAAGGGATGATACCTGGAAAACTTGAGAGGGAGCGAATGTGCTTTATATGTGTAGCAGATATGAATCACAGAGGCCAGAGGATGAATTGCATCAGGTGGCAGTTTAAAAAGGCTTCATATCTTGCACAGTCTGATGCTATTCCATTTTTATGCTACTTTATGTGACCATTCACATAAACTTAATCTAATCATATGCACTTTGTAAAATCAGTGTCCTCTCGATGGTGACAGAAGTTGTAGAGATTGGAAGTACAAGAAGGAAACACTGTCATTTTTGTGCAAATAAGGGGAAAGCGAGAGGAATGTGGGAAACTTCTAGCAGCAAAGAACTGACTCAGGGTGCAGAAAGCAAGAGTATAGGTACCTTACTGCCACATCTAACCAGCAATATGAATGAACTTGGAAGTGGATTCTTCCCTTGAGTCCCTAGACAAAATGATTTTTTCCTTAGTATTATGAATTGAACATGGGATCACCCTACCACTGAGCTACATCCCCAACCCTTTCTATTTTTTATTTTTTGAGACAGTGCCTCACTAAGTTGCCCTAGTGATCCTCCTTCCTCATCCTCCCAAGTAGCTGGGATTACAGGTACATTCCACCATGCCCAGCAAGGATGTTGGCAATACCTAGAAGAGTTAGTTATTTTCCATTGTGATGAAAGACCCCAACTCTATGTCCACCCCCCCCATAGGAAGGGAACAAATTCCGGGAACTACAAACCCATGACATAGGTCACTCCACCCAACCCCAAACCCCCCCTAGGGAGGTTTTGGGATCTGGTCTCGGGAACTGGTTTTAGGAACTGGTTTCGGGAACTGCCTGGGGGTCGTTTAACTGATAGGTTGAGAAAGAACAGGGCGGATCATCAGGTCCCAAGGCATGCCTGAACAAGTCCAGGGCATGCCTGAACAAGCAGCGAGAAACAACCCCACCCTTTAGGTGACCTATGTGCTGGATTCAAATTATCCAATAAGAAACCTGTTGCTTACCATGTGCGCGAAACCTGCCCCTTTACCCTATAAAAACCCTGTACCCCAAAGCCCGGTGTGCCAGTTCACCGAAGCTACGGCTGAGGTTTTGCTGAGCACCCACAGGCGCCTGTGTACCAATAAACACCTCCTGCTTTTGCAGCCAGCAGTGTCTTCGCGTGATCTTCCTTGGACAGGGGGACTGAGGGTCTTTCAGTGAGGTGATTGTATATTTAGTTTACAAGTGTTTTTTGACTAAACTGCTGTTTATAAGTATCAAAAGAGAAAATCAGCTGTTAAGGTATCTGGGAGATAATTCTGCTGTGCTTGTTCAGACAATTAATCTTGATAAACAAAGAGATATACCAGAGATATTGAGTAATGATGTACTTGTATATACTAATGAACATTAATGCAAGCTGTGCTTTGTGCAAGAATGTTTTTTGAGAGAGAAAGTTATCAACAATGAGAGCTTTCTTACAAAATAATTTGAATTTCTCCAAATTTAGTGGACCAATTTCACTTTAGTGAAATTTGAGGTCCAATACTAAACATCACTATACTAACAAAGAGGAAAATATTGGTTTAAGATTTGGGGAAAACAATGCCATAGCTACCAAAAAATTCTGACAAACCATTGAGATTTATACCAGTGATCTTTTTTAATTAAGAAATTCTTGAACTTAACTATGGTAAGATTTTTATTATTTTTATAGAAAATCTATTAAGAATATACAGATATTTTCCAGTTACTTTTTTGGGGGAAGTTATTAAGCTAATCTTATTTCAACAATTTAAGACAGTTTTTGTTTAGAATGTTACAACCCAATCGTTGTTTATAATGTAAGAACTATTAAAGTATGTAATACTATTTAATTACAAAGCCATGGTAATAAAGAATTTGTAGTAGATTAAACAAAGTTTCAAAAAGTCATTAAAAGCAGCTTTTTGTGGTTTTTAATCTTTGTAGGTTTACAATAAAATATGAATTTACTTTCTGAAAAAAGTTCTTGTAATCCACTAACAGTAAACTTAAGACAGTGAAATTGAAAAGATAAAAATTAATGGATTAAAGGGATTTGAATGAATTAGCAATTCTTCATTAACATCAATAAATATTCTAGTTAACTGTGGGCGTCATATAAACATAACTGTTTTAAACTAGCATTTTAACTTATATCATGAGAGTTAGACCAACCATTTTGTTTCTTATTGTCTCTAAAAATAAATTTCTGGTTAAATCAGATTGTTAATGTGCAAGGATGTTGTAGTTTATGAAAAATCAAATTTTTACAATAAAAATCTACTGTGAACCTATTAACAGTGTTGGAAATCTGTACAATTTTTACTAATTTGGCCATGTCTTGTAGTGATATATGCATAATTAGTTGTATTTCAATCAAGTGTATAAATGTGGACTACTTAGTGCACAGAAGTTTGATATTAGAGTTTTTAACTATTACTTCTTTTAAAATACAAAGAAACCACAATATTCCTTTTCATTTTGGACAACCAAGTTAGCCTGTCTCTTCTTTGAATAAAATAGGCAGGAATATTTCACACCAGCATGCTCTACTCTGTGTCTCTCTCTCTCTCTCTCTCTGTCTCCCTTTTCTTCTCAGAGGTAACTGAATTAATATGAACTATAAAAAACAATTTCCATCAATGTTAAAAAAGTTTCAATATTCCTAGACTGTATTTTTTTTTTCAGTATTCGCAGTTTTATTAATGTTGCTCAAAGAAAACCAGGCTCTAACTTTAAAACAAAGTCCACAAGTGGAAATTTGCCCACACAGCCCCAGGACCACAAGCAGATTACTGGAAAGACAAAGCATCCAGGTCAAAGACAAAGCAAAGGGATAAGATGGAGAGTGGCTGCTTAACATCTTCGGTCTTTTGATGATTGAAATCTGCATATAGATCCCAAACATTTCTCTTTTTTTCTCCTTCCAAACTGCATTTCTGTTAATGTGTGAAAACAGTATAACTTGAGGGAAATATAATCCACATGTTTTGGTGCATTTACACTTACATGCTCTTGAGAATATCAAAATGGCCTAACAATACATTTTCTGATGGCTTTTTAAAAAATAGAAACACAATTATAGGCTTTCAAAAGCATAAACTTGTTCCAGAAAGGAGATGGGTTCAATCTAAGTTTAATTTCCTGAAATTCAAACATTATTTAAATAATTTTCTAGCTGATCTTCAAACAAAACTACATTCAGCTACCTTTAAATTAGAGACTACAGCTGTATGTTTAAAATGTTTGTATAGCGATTTAGACCTAGGTCTGGATATCTCTAAAATCTGTCTTCTAGCCAGAAAGGAAAGTTAGGCTGATTATTGCGAGTTTTTAAACCTAGACTGTATTTTAAGTCTTTAGTTTTTGATATTTTTGTAAATAACTTTATTAAATTTGGAAGAAATTGATGACTTGGTAAAATACCCTGTGAAGATGAGAATATAAGTATAGTCCAGAATAATAATTCATAAGAGCTCACCAAGGCAACACTTGATTTAGTATGAATGAATGTAAAGTCACAAGTTAAAACCAGATCCTTAAACAGTTTCACAATATAGGACAGGAAAACCATAGCGTAAGAGTATCAATTATACTGAAATTGAAATCACTCTTTGATGTAAAATTAGGAAAATCCAACAGATGTATAACCATAAAACCATATGTGTGTATGGCTTGGTGGAAAAAACCTCATAGTTTATGAGTGGACCACAAAGACTTTGGGTATACTTGCTTTCTTTAGATATCTGAATAACTTATATTTGCAAGAAATACTAAATATATTCCAACTCAAAAAAAATAATTGAGATAGATTGCTACAAATATCTGAAGACTGGCTACATTTATCTTAGAACTCTTGTAAGGAATTTGGCCTCTTCACTAATTTAGCAATTATCCATTTTTTGTAATTATGGCAAAATAGATTATTTGGAGGTAAGATTTACAAATGATCACTTTGATTTCTTAAAGTCTTATATTCTTTGAACCTCATATATACTGAGTTTCTAATATTTAACAATAAAATAAAAATTATGCAAAACAATGCAAAAGTTTCCAAATTACACTCTTCATAGAAATAAAACCGAACATGATTTGGATTCCTAAGCATTCATTTCTAGAGTTTTTTAAAATGTATGTACAAACATACATAAATGTGCATGTGTTTGTGTTCACTCTTCTCTTAGAAAAGAGATTTATATCAATTGTTTTTCCATGCTAGTCTTTTTAATATAAGAAGACATTATTACTGTTCTCCTGATCAGTACCTATGGTTTTAATGTTAAATACTATTTCAAAATACAAAAATAGTGCAATGTACTCTATCCTCTCAGTGTCAACAGTAATTTATACTTCAGTTTTTATCAATTGTAAGTGAACATCATTTCATACCTATGAAAGATTCCAAGAAATGGCATCATCCTGCCAAATACTAAACAAATTTGGTATATTTGTAGTTGGTACATTTACTTCCCAAATGAATTATAAGGCATTATTTAATGGCTTTTGTGTATGAAACACATCATATGTCATACATCTCTAAGTAATAACATCCAAGCAATAAAAGATTTTTGAAAAATTAGATTTCAAAGTATCTGAGTGATTTTATATTTTCGTCTTCTGAGCAGTGTAAATATTCACTTTGTAAAATTAAATGAAAAGTACTTAAGTATTTCCTTGAATGAGTCAATAACATTCAGTTTGCTATATCAGTGAATTACTGACATTGCAATAACTGAATTTGCACTATTTTCTGGATATTGTATATTTTGACAAAATTGTGTTGCTCTTTAGTTTCCTTAGTTCAAAGCTTATGAATTACTGGATAGACGTATGTACCAGCTCACAGATGTACCACTCCACAAGTGTAAAGTCTTATATTTACCATGATTTCATGTCACAGCAATCCATGAATACCTTGACCCTTTCTTTATTTAAATTTTATCTCATAGGAATTGAGTACACAGGTGGTTTCCAGTGGTCAAGGAACTCATCAGAGAGGTAAAGGATGGAGAAATTTGATCAGGGGTACTGAGTTGCACTGAGGTAGAAATAAGAAGTTCTGGTAGTGACTGCAGGTCCCTAAAGATAGTAATGGTGTACTGTATCCTAAAAATATCCTAAAAATATCTTAAAAAGCTAGAAGAAAGTATTTTGCATGTTTTTCCATAAAGTAATAATAAATGAGGAAATAGATATGCTTGATTTGCTTATGCAATTTATACTTGTAAAACAATAGCACAAGGTACCACATTAATATGTACAATTTTTGTTTTTATTATTTAGTTAAAAATAAATGTAATTTAAAAGAGAAATGTGGAAAAAGGAATATAAAGTATGCATAAAGAAGTTGATTTACTCTATTGTATTCCTTTGCCCTGAAAAGATCTAGTGCATAAAACTAATTTCAGAAGAAAAGTTTTAATACAAACCTTATGGGGGTTTTTCTAACTTAAGATACAATACCACTTTATGTTATATTGGGTGTGACAACTTATAATAAAACCTAAAAATGAGTAAATGTTTTTCTTCTTAACATATCTCTATCTGTACCAATTATTTAGAGGTACAATTTTGAATTAATATTTAAATGTATATCTCCTAGAGTATTTTATACTCTTCCTCTGCTTTCTAAAAATATTATTACAGTATTAGTTGCTTTTAGATATAAAAATGTGCAGCTCACCTGGGCATTATTCCATACAGATTTTAATCCAAGTCACTTCCAATCAAAATTGTTCCACATCCCTTAGCTGCCATTTACTGCTGAATTATCCTTCTAAGTGGTCTCTGTTGCCTCATTCAGAGGCATTTTAAATTATGTAAGACCCATTTCAATTACTCAGAACATCCGAAAATGGCTATCTGAACCCAATTTCATGCTATTATTAAAATGCAAGCCATTTCTGATGGAATAGTTCTAACTATATTTGTTTATGAAAGCATTGAGCTTACATGTTGATAAACAAAACTTCTTGCAAAATCTAACCCTTTAACTGTGCACTTCTAATTGTCACATCCAAACATAAGTATATCTGAAAGATCGTGGCATAATTTACACATGTAATTTGATATAAATCTCCATTTTATTTTTAAAATAAAGATTATAAATATTCAGATTGCATATCTTCCATGAAGAAATTATTTTTCATTTCCAAGATAAAATGTTATGAACATTTGAATTCTAACATTATAATGCAATGAAGTTCATATTATAGACACTATTATAAATATCTGGTGTGTTTAAATTGTTATTGTTTGTTTTGGGTAATTTGCATAATTCCTTTTCCCTTCTTATATTTGCAGAATAAACACTAAATAATAAAATACACTTGGGGTTAAATTATATTGCCTTAAATATTTTCCTCTATGATATCTTTCTCCTAACAGAATAAATACGAAATGATGAGCTATTTGTGAAGCCATTTCAATAGACAAAAAGTGAAAGCAGAATAATATGAATAAATAATTAGTAATACATAGTATGATTGCAATAATGACTCGTTCACTTGCTATCACATTTATCATTCCAGATGTAAACCGTGGTTTTAAGGATATAATTAAAAATATGATATAAACCCTGTATATTGATATATGACAATAGGGGAAACATGGATCAATTATAGCAAAAAACTTAGTATAGCCTTTCACAAAGCAAACTTGAAATGAATCCTAGGCCTACATGCTAAAACTCAAAACTATAAAACTTCCAGAAACCGAAATAGACAATCAAGATGAGTTTGGGTTTGGTGATGGCTTTTTAGGTACAAAAAGAGGGATCCATGAAAGACAAAATTGGTTAACTGAACTTACCGAAACTAAAAACTTGTGCTCTAGGAAGAACATTGCTAAATGAATTATAAGATAAATCACAACCTGAGAGAAATTGTTTATAAAATACATATCTGATAAAGAACTTAAATGGAAAATATGCAAATAACTGTTAAAACTTAATTAGAAAATAAACAATCCCACTAGAAGTAGACAAAAACTGTTTTCAAGTACCTGACCTAACTGGGCATGGTGGTGCACGCCTATAATCCTAGCAGCTCAGCAGGTTCAGGCAGGAGGATCCTGAATTCAAAGCCTCAGCAAAAGTGAGGTGCGAAGCAATTCAGTGAGATCCTGTTTCTAAGTGAAAGATGATGAATTATGCAGGGGGGAAGGGTGGCTAAAATGGAGGAAGGATAGATAGCATAGAGGGAAGGGAGGGGTGGGTTTGGGGTGCAGGGGTAAGAATAATAACAGAATGTGTGACAGACATCATTGCCCTGTGTACATGTATGAATGCACAGATGGCGTGACGCTACTTTGTGTACAATCAGAGAAACAATAGCTGTACTCCATTTGTGTTCAATGAATCAATAAGTAAATAAAAAAAAAATACAAAATAGGGCTGGGGATGTGGCTCAGTGGTCCAGTGCCCCTGCGTTCAATCCCTGGTACCCCAAAACAAAAAAGTACCTGACCTAAGGAGATATGCAGATGGAAAATAAACATATACTGACCATTAGATATCATTAATGGATTGCAAATTAAGCAATCCATTGACCATCACTAGGTACTTGTCAGAATGACTATAATCCCAAATCCATTTTGTTGATAACAAAATGCTTGCAGGAATATGGAGCAATAGGAATTCTCATGCTGATTAGAATCCAAAGCGCTACAACCACTCCATTAGATTCCATGAATGAGTGATGTAATGCTGTAATGATCTCCAATTTCATTCATGCTGCAATAGTTAACATTTCCTGCTCTTTTATGGCTGTTAAAGTTTGGATGTTAAGTGTCCCCCACATGAGACAATGCAGAAAGGTTCAGAGGAGAAATGAGTGGGTTGTAAAATGCTTAACCCAATCAGTGAATTAATCCCTGATGGAAATAGTTGAAGTGGTAGAGTGTGGCTGGAGGAGATTGGAATTGGGGTGTAGCTCTGGGGTATATATTTTGTATCTGGAGAAGGGAGACTCTTTCTCTCTCTCTGCTTCCTGATGATGCAAGCTGCTTCCCTCTGCCTTCCGCCATGATGTTCCGCCTCACCTTGAGAGTTGAGGAATGGAACTGGCCTTCTATGAACTAAGACCTCTGAAACCATGCGTCCTTAAATAATCATTTCTCCTCTATAATTGTGCTGGTCAGATCATTTAGTCACAGCAGCAAAATAGCTGATTAAAACAATATACTGTGTGTACTTATCACATTTTCACTGTCTATTCCTTACTTGTTGGACACTTGTCTCCATTTCTTAGCTTTTTGAAATATTCTGCAATGAACATGGAAGGACTAGTGTGTCCTCACCTGTATCAATTTCATTTGCTTTTGATATATATTCAATAGTAGGATTGCATTGCCCCAATGATTAGTGATATTGAGCATTTTTCCATATACCTAGTGGCTATTTATATGTTTTATTTTGAGAAATGTCTGTTCAGGTAAATTGACCATTTTTAAAGTTAGATGATTGATTGATTTGTGCTACTGAGATTTTGGAGTTCCTTATCTTCTAATCATCAACCCCTTTTCACATGTATAGTGAGTCAATATTTTCTCTGATTCTGGTTGTCTCCTTTGCTTTGAAGAAGCTTTTTAGTTTAATGCACTTCCATTTGGCTATTTTTATTTTATTTCCAGTGCTTTGTGGAATGAATGGATAAAGAAAATGTGGTATATATGCACAATGGCTGAGTTTTACTCAGCCATAAAGAGGAATGAAATTATGCCATTTGAACGAAACTGGAGAACATAACACTTAGTGAAATCAGACATAGAATTTCAAGGATTGAATTTTTTTTTCCTGAGCAGAAGTATCAGCAAAATAAGGACAAGGAAGGGGAGTGGAATTCCACAAAAATAAATGGGACATCAGTGGCCTATAGGAAGGTAATTGAGAGGGAAGGAGGAGGTATAGAAAAGGGATGTACTGGGAAATGCATTGACCAAATTATGCTATGTACATATATGAATTTGACACTGTGAATTAGATCTTTATGTGGAAATAAATAGAAAGATCAGTAGAATAGAGGAAAGGGAGCAAGGGAGGGAGGATGGGAGGGAAAGAAGTACTGGGGACAGAAACAGAGCAAGTTACATTGCATGCATGTATCTGTATGTCAAAATTAAGCCCAATGTTATGTATAACAATAATGCACCAATAAAAGCATTAACAGCAACAACAACAAAAACGAAAAGCGCCACCCTAATATAAGATGTTAATACCAATAAAAACTGTGGTGGTCAGGGGGATGGGTTATGTGGAAAGTCACTGTACTTTCTGCTCATTTTTTTCTATAAATCTAAAACTGAACTAAAAATTAAATTCCATTAATTTAAAACAATAGTTCACATTGAAATACAGGTTTGACTAAGTTACTATGAATGTTCCAAGAACAATACTATTTGTAGAAAATATTTTTCTTATTGAAAAATAAAAAATAAGTAAAATATAATATTTCAAATCAGATTTTGTGAGAATGTAAGTAGGAAAATGCTTTGTGGAATTAGCTTTGGTCCAAGAATGGTTTTTTGACACAAGTTTGTTACTATTCTTGCTCTTTGCTATACCTTGGAAAAATAGTTGAGAACTTAGGGGACAAGGTTTGAGGAGAGTATAACAGCAAAATAAGCAGAAAACAAAACAAACAAACAAAAATTTAGCCTTTGGGAATCATCTAAATGACTCCTAAAATATAGACTACATTCTATTCATTGTAACAGGAAAAATCAGAAATTTCAGAACACCCAGAGAAAAGAGCCAATAGGGTATTTCATTTGCTCATTATAATCTACTAAATACCCAATTCACAGTTGATGCTCTGTCTGAATGCGGAAGCTATGGAGGGAGCTCCTCCAAGCCCTGGTGCTGTTGTTTTATGTTAGGTGACTGGGAATAGTGGGAAATCCATTTGCCTGTGGTCCACAAGTCACTTCAGAGAATAAAAGACAAATGTTTTAGTAAGGAGAGGAAAACTTGAATATTTTTTATGTTGAAATTTTTAACAAGATAATGCATAGTTATGATATCACCAGTTACCTTGACCAGTTCTGCTTCCTCAAAAGTTGAAGTATAACACCAGAGAAGCACCCAGGCAAGCACAGAGTAGAAAGTAAGACTTTTTACTTAAAGAAGAGTCAAATAGACTTCTGGGAGGAATAAGGGGACACAAAGGTGGAATCCATGGAAATAGGCAGTCCTGTTCTTTTTATACATCTAAATTCCCTGTGTTTCCTTTATTCTTTTCCTTATTGTGTTCCTTTTCCCCCATCCTGCTTATGTAAGTGGGAGATCCTGGTGGGGTGGCCAGAAGGTGAGCAGTTGGACTGTAAGTCCAAGGTGGAGTGCTGGGCAGGGAGGGAGCAGCAGCCCAGGGGACATTAATTTGTAGCTTCCTATCTGCTCAGAAGTTGCTTCATTAACAACCTTGTGGAAAGGGGTAGTATAGGCAGATAATCTTGGTAAACCAATGAACATTCCAATGTTCATGAACTTTCTAGTCCTCCAGGGGCAGTTTCCAACTTTCTGGACCCAAATTGGCCGCCATTTTCTTGATCCCACCCATCACCTATCTACTCTTACTGCCTGTCTTAATTCTTGCTTCAGTTACAGCTTTTCTTTCATTATTCAAGGTTTGACAGTCACATATTTGTACTGAAACTATGCAAATGACAAAGAAGATAGCAGGATTCCTGCCAGAAAAGGATAGGGGCTTTAAACAATGAACTTGCACATTTGACTTATTTTTTTTTTCAAAAAAGATATGTAAATATTACAAAGACCTTTGACTAACTGATTTAAAATAACAGATATCTTTAAGACTCAAATGTACCTTTAGAAAAAGAAAAATATTATGTGGATTTATTTTTACACTTGCACATTCATGGCTTTTATGCAAAATATGTGAAATCAAGGATGTAGGCTTTCACCTTCATTATGATTCTGAATAAATATGAAAAATATATAAGTATTAATAATCTCAAAATCTGCAAAGCCAAAGTATCCAAAAATATCTACTAAAGAAGGTCACTGCATTACACTTTTAAGGAGAAAAATATGCTAAACACTCATATCCCATTTCTCTGGGTAATATATGGGTCATTTTAATGTATTTTAAATTTTTTTAAGGAAGTAAATTAGATAACTGGGAATAGAAATGAATATGAGCATTATGTTGTCTTATGGAATGGCAGAAAAAGGACTATTTATTCATCACTAAATTTCATTACTTTATTTTCCTTTTTTTATATCAGAAATGAACATAATTAATTTCCTAGTTTTGATGCCAAAATAAAGTATTCATCATTTTTGTTAAATTGTCTGTAGGTTCTTTGATTTCCACATAAGAATATGAACTTTATGAATTATTTGAAGAATGTAGAGCTCATTTATTGTTTTTTTTTTTTTTTGCGGTGCTGGGAATTGAATCCAGGGCCTTGTTCTTGTGAGGTAAGCATTCTACTAACTGAGCTAGATCCTCATCACTATCTTTATTTTATTTACTTATTTTATGTGGTGCTGAGAATTGAACCCAGAGCCTCACACATGCTAGGTAAGCTGTGTACACCTGAGCCAGGATCCCAGCCCCTTATTTATTCTTGATAGTCCAGGATTAATTCTTTCTTAATGCTGTAATACGTAAGAAAATTTTTACTTTTATCAAGTTATATAGATGAACCAAATAATTGCTGTAATCAAGAGGTTATTTGGGATCATGATCTTAGAGTTCCTTTGAAGAAATAACTTTATGAAAATTAATTTTATTTGAGAGAATTCAGCATATATCAGTTCTGAAACTGAATGAATCCCAGTATGTTCTTAACTACACCCCCTCCAAATTGTTTTTACAACTAAAAATCTATAGCTATGTATTCGCTTTAAGGCAAGATTGTGGTTTCGTCTTCCAAAAATAATATATGTTGTTAACAGTTGAGAGTTGACAGCTAATCATGAGCAAAGAACAAGGAACTTACATTATGTGAAGCAAGTAAGGTAAAAATATTAAATTATTTTACAGTGTCATCTGACAGATAATATTTTATGTAACTCCTCTTCTTGAAAGAAACATTCTAGCATCTGCTATTTCTGTTTTCTGATTTGGAAACTTGAGAGAAAAATATTCTGAATTTTCAAAATAAAGTTGTTCTAAAAATAAAACATTTTGGGGAGGATTCAAATACCTCAATGTTGTCCTCTCCTCTGTCACAGTTAACTGTGAAGGGACTGGTCCAGTGTATGGAGGCCATTTGATGGCCTCGAGCTAGAGAAAATTAGTTTTTACACTTCTGAAGGTAAATGCAATTTGTAAGCAGAACTATATTGAAATGTTGAGGTCAAAAAGCTAATAGCTACAGTGAAGTATTCAAAACTGAGAGAGGTGAGAATCTGGTAGGGAAGTGGGGGTATAATACTAGGAAATCTAGGGAGAACCAAATGGAATAAATTGAGATGAAGAGTAACTATGTGTAAGAAGTCTTTGCTTTTGATCTTGCAGTATTCAACATGGTACCCTGTTTCAGTCTTCTGGCTTGCTGAGAAGTATGATTTTCTTGAGTGCAAACACTCTTGCTTTCTATTTCTGAAGATCATTTTTTTCTTTGTATCAATACTGTTAAAAAGGGAGTATATGTCATTTTAAAAGAGCCCTTTTGGTTATTTACTAACACCCAGTAACTTTTCATGTATTCAACTGATCTGCATGGACTTTTTTTCTGTGAGCCAGATGGTGATGATGTTTTAGCATAAATTAAAGTTTGACTCTCCTAATGCTAGCAATACTATTTTCAAGGTTCTAAATTGTAAATTGTTTAGTACTTACTCAGGGCTTCAAATCCTAAGATCACCTAGATAACCAGTGGTATTTTTGAAAGCCCAGCAGCCTCCACTATACTCCACACCTCAAAGAACACAAGACCTCTACTCCCTTATGTAAGCAGAGGTTTTTCCCAGGGAGAGAGAAGTCATGTCTGCACTCTACATCCTATGAACAAATATTTTCTAGGTATTTATATTTGATAAAATTGCATACAAAGTACATTATATACATGATGAATGTGTATGTGCTGAAGTCATAACTCAGGATAATTTAGTATACTCTCTTGGCAATATTCCATCTCCAAAGGGAGGACAGTTACTTATGAAATCAACATTCTTACCATCCAACTTGAATACCTGTGGAAAACAACATTCTATTATGCATATTTAGTCCATCAGTTGTTGGTTATTGAACAACATTTATTTGGCATCTTATGTGCAACAGCATCTGTTAATTTTTGATAGGTTACTGAACAAAATACAGCTTCTGACTTCAAAGAGCTCAAATATAATAACAGCCAGATAAATTAAGACAGTTTGGTATACATAAATAATTCTAGCATTATAGGCAAAATATAAAAAGGGTGTATTAACATGCAAATCTGTAACTCAACATCTGCACAGAGAGAGTAATTTCTGAGCTAAATTTATTGCATAAAAAGGTCCTTAGCTGAAAGAATTAAAGCTCCTGGTTAAGTGGTAACAATATATTTGCATATCGAGAGGTGTGAAACTTCATGAAGTCTTTGGGGAAGAGACAATGACTCTATGATCCAAGAATTCAAGTGTATGTGTAAGGATGTGTGAGAGGTAGAAAGTAGCGAATTAAGACCATGGAGCATAGTTAATAGGTCAACACCACACCATGAGTATTTCAGTCCACATTTCCCCAGTCAGATATAATTATTTGAGACATAAAGGCATGGTGAATTCTGGCTACTCCACAAGTATTGAGTGTCTTTGTTGGTGTTGGCAGGAGGGCCTGACCTTCAGTGAGGTTGCCCCAAATCTTTTCTGTTCTTAGATCAACCATGAAACAGGACTCACACTCATACTTACACAGAGATTGCAGGATTCATTTAGGCATTCTTTTACATGTGCTAAATAAAACAGAGAAAATGACAGATGAAAAGAGAGAAATGGAAATGAGGAATTTGAAAGAAAAAGAAAAAATTTTTAGTAACATCCCAGGTTGATTCTTGCTTGTCTTGCTTGCTGATTAAGGCCGAATGAGGACCCTACACTGTCTTTCTAGTTAGTACAATTAAAAGGAAAAGAAAAAGAGCTAGGATAAACACTATGTCATATGTGCATGATTGGGTATGTAGGAGACCACTGAGGAATAGACACTCAAAGTAACAATTAGAAAATGCCATAGCAGGTAAGACTGAAAAATACCAACACACTCTACTTGATGCTGGTTGTAATATATGTTGCAAACATTTTAATGGTCAGCCCTTGCCAGACAGGATAAAATCTAGCCTATTTGAATGTGGTAAGCTGATGTCTATTAAGTAATACCCTAGGAATAAAGGGATGAGTTTTAAGCCTGGATATATAACACAGATTATGAATTCTGCAAATATCTGAATAATTTCTAATAGAAGAAAATAGGAAAAATAGATTCAAGCTTATAGGAAAAATTATTCTTACCATAGAACTTTTATCACATAGAATGAGTAATGAGCAGTGATACATGGCATCTTATATTCCACGGGAAGTCTTTTTACAACTAACCATAGATATATTCACCTGCCAAATATGATGTAGAACACATATTTGTTTTAATTTAAGGATGTTGGCCTTAAACTAAAATGAATGGTCATTGTGGGAACTCTTACAGGGGGGCACACATGTGAGAAGATTTGTCCAAGCATATTTTGGAGCTCCGGGAAAATATAAACTGTTTTTACTTTTCTGGGTTGTAGCTGACAACATCTCATGGTTGACAGGTCAATCCTAATAAAACTATATATCTGACAATCTAGGCAGCAGGCAGAGGATTGAGATCAATCTTCACCTAGAAAAGTTGATGGAATATGTCATAAACTGAGAGGACACAATAAAATTGTGACCTTGTATTTAATAAGCAAATGACTCTTAAAGTTTCGTAACTTGAATCAGTTCCTTGGTATTAATGCATTAAATACAATCTTCGGTATATTGGATGAAATCATATGAAAATATTTAAATGTGCTTGGATTAAAAAACCCAGAAAATATAAGCATGCTGTTTCAAGGACAAGAAAAGTAAAAATAAATTATTCATAGTATATTCACTAGATATAATATACACAACTAAAAGGGAGTCTCAGGGAATTTTTATGCCTCTTAAAATTTATTAATCAATGAGTTAAATGGCTATATAACAATTAAAATACAATCCAAAATTGTTTTCAATTGGATTTAAAGCAAGAATTTGGGTTTTATTTTTTCTTTTCTTTTCTAAATGTGGCATTTCACTAACTTCTTAATAAAGAACGTATCTCAAGTAATTATGCCTGATAACTAGAAAACATCCAAAACCATTCTGGATCAATATTAATTCTTGGATAGCACTTACCCCTGCTGGACATCATTAAAATATTGATGTTGGTAATCAAGTTACCACCTCTTTCCCTCTGCAATGCTTTATAGATTTAGGCAGTGTTTGTGACAGATATATTTGTCTTGAACAATGGAGTAAGCTGATATCAGAAGTTTGTGGCAAGTCAAAAAATAAAAGTATTCTAATTGTGAATAAATTCAGATTACCTGACATGTTCATAAACATATTCTGTCATTGCTCAAGAAAGGCTACTTTATGTTCATACTCTAGAAAGATTTTTAATTTATTCATAACTACAAAAGAAGAGAAAATAAAAATTGCATGTTCTGTGGGTTTTGATAACATGTCAGTGAGATGGAAATTTCAATTAGTTTATTGGGGGGACAGAATTTAAAAATGGCAAGGAAGTAATGGAAGCAACTGGACAGTTCGAGACAGGAAGTAATTTTGGGGGGAAATCTCAAGCTAATTATCACCTAATGTTAATATTCAAAAAAGGACTTTTTATTTTGTTATTTTCATGCTGATAACTAGATGAAAATGAAGGATCTGTTATTTCAGAGGGTGACTATGTTACCTGAAAATAAAATGAAAGCAGAAAAATTTATTTACTCTTAATTTTAGAAAAATCATCTTTGAAATATAGAAATTGAAATGCACATGCATCATTAAACATCTGACTGGATACCAGCAAACTGCTTAATCTTATTTGCTAAATAAACACTTTCATATTACATGACTATTTGCACATGATTTCAAAATCAATTAGAAAGGCCATCCTCATAATTACTTCTTTGCATACATTTTTATATTCTTTACTCTTCTTTTTTATAGCTTCAACATACTCCCAGTTATACCAAAAACCCAGTTATCCATTGCCTGGGACTGGCTTCAGGAGTCTGGAGAAAAAAATACAAAAAATATCAATTAGTATAATTTTACATTTCTAAAGCCACAATTCAGCTGGGTATCTTGCATTCCCTACAATGTTAATCATCTAATATCTCAGTACACTTGCTTTGTTGTTATTTTTTCCATTTATTTATTTGAAAGACTATTTCTCTTGTCTTTTTAAAAATTTTTTCTGTTTATTTATACAAGACATTAGAATACATTTTGACAAATTATACACACATAGAGTATAACATTATATTTATGATCCCATTCTTGTGGTTGTCAATGATGAGGAGTTACCCTGGTTGTGTATTCAAATACAAGGCTAGGAAAATTATGTTGAATTGATTCTACTGTCTTTCTTATTCTCCTCCCCTTCCCCTTCCCTGCATTTCCCTCTGTCTAATTCATTGGATTTCTATTATTCCCCTCCCAACCTCCCCTGTTTCAGGTTAGCATCCACAAATCAGAGAGAACATTTGATTTTTTTTCAGGATTGATTGGTTTATTTCACTTAGCATGATATTCTCCAGTTCCATCCATTAACCAGAAAATACCATTATTTCATTCTTCTTTATGGCTGAGAATATTCCATTGTATGTATATACACAAATGTGGTGTATACATACACCACATTTTCTGTATCCATTCATCCATTGAAGGACACCTAGCTTGTTTTCAAGGGTTGGCTATTGTGAAGTGAACTGCTATAAACTTGATGTGGCTGCATCACAGTAGTATGTTGCTTGTAAGTATCTTGGGTATAGACTAAGGAGTAGGAAAACTATGTCAAATGGTGGTTCCATTCCAAGTTTCCTAAGGAATCTCTATACTACTTTCCACAGTGTTTGCACCAATTTGCAATCCCACCCACAATGTACGAGAGTACCTTTCTCCGCACATCCTCATCAACATTTACTGTTTCTTGAATTCTTGATAATTGCCATCCTGAATGGAATGAGATAGAAACTCATTGTAGTTTTAATTTGCATTTATCTAATTGCTAGTGATGTTGTACGTTTTTTCATATATTTTTGACGATTCATATTTCTTCTTCTGTGAAGTGTTTGTTCAGTTCCTTTGCCCATTTGTTGTTTGGGTTATCTATTTTTATGGTGTTAAGCTTTTTGAGTTCTTTGCAAATCCTGAAAATTAATGCCTTATCTTAGGTACAGGTAGTAAAAATTTTCTCCCATTCTGTAGGATCTCTATTCATGTTCTTGATTGTTTCCTCTGCCGAGAAGAAGATTTTTAGTTTGATACCATACCAATTACTGATTCTTGATTTTATTTTTTGCACTTTAAGAAGTCAGGTCCTAAGTGTACATGATGGCATATAGGTCCTTGATCCACTTAGGTTGAGGGATAAAGATATCTCAGGATATGAATAGGAAAAGAAGAACTCAAACTATTCCTATTTGCTAATAACATGTTTCTATATTTAGAAGACCCAAAAAATTCTACTAGAAAGTTTGTAGAACTCATAAGTGAATTCAGCAAAGTAGGAGGGTATAAAATCAACACTGATACATCAATTGTATTTCTATACACCAATGATGTACCAGCTGAAAGAGAAATCAGAAAACTTTCCCCTTTATAGTAGCCTCAGAAAACAAAATTGGGGAATCAACAAAACGTAAGAGGTGAGTGACCTCTATAATAAAAACTACTGAACATTAAAGTAAGAAAGAAGACCTCAGAAAATGGAAAGATCTCCCATGTTCCTGGACAGGGAGAATTAATATTATCAAAATGGATATACTATCAAAAGTGCCATACAGATTTAATGCAATTCCTATTAAGAGCCCAATGATGTTCTTCATCGAAATAGAAAAAGCAATCCTGAAATTTATTTGGAAAAATAAGAGGTCCAGAATAGCCAAAGTAATCCTTAGTGAGAAAAGTGATACAGGAGGCATCAAAATACCAGACTTTAAATTATATTACAGAGCTATAGCTGTAAAAACAACATGGTAGTGGCACTTAAACAGACATGAAGACCAATGATACAGAATAGAAGAAACAGAGACACATCCACATAAATAAAGGTACCTCATACTAGATAAATGCACCATAAGCATATTTCGCTTTCTTATCTTTACTTTTTGTCTACATTTCTGTATCCTCTGACTTGTTACCTTTATTCATATAACCTAGAGTTGCTAAAAAAAAAAAAAAAAAAACTTTCAGAAGACAGTTTCCTCTATTTCTCGCCACCCAATCTTTCATATTAACTTTTAAACTCTAACCATGAATTCTCCATTTTCACCAGTTACAAAAGCTACTTCATCCTTATTTGTAATTAAGTGAAAGCACTTTTATTCTTGTTCCTGATCTTACTTACTTATCTTCTTCAGAATTGTCTTTCTGCATATGCAACTTCTGTCTTTAAGTCTTTCTCTCCAGTGCTGCATTTTGTGGTAAAGAAGTGAAATAAAAATTATTACCTCAAAAACTAGAAGGCCTTTTGGCCAGAATTCATGGTCAATCATGAGGTAAACAAAGGTCTACAAAATCTGGACCAATTCAGTTATTCAAGAGATATTTACCTGTAAGCAAAGTAGAGGCAAAAAATCTCAACATTTTACTCTATGTAAAGAAAAATATTTATGCTTGATATTGTGAAATATTTCTACTAAAGGACACAGAAATTCCACAATATATGTAGCAGAAAATATTGAAGTCAGAATATATCACCAATATTCTTCTCAATTATAAAATGTAAGCCTGTCTTACCACTACTTCAGAAAAGCAGTTGGTTAGGCAAGGTCCTACCAATCAATAGTCCTTGACTGTATGTACTTCTGTCTTTACTTCCTAACATAAAGAGAACTTGAGTGGCATTCTTCACTGAATAGACTTTTGAAAAATTCAAAGAACATCATTGGTGAAAATAATGCAGATTATTTAAAAATTTTTAATATGATTTTGAGAAGAAACATATTAGTTAACAAAAACTTTACTACCTCTTGCAGCTCTTAATTTTTAAAACTAATATATTATGATAAAAATTGGTTAATTGCCTTTGGGATTAAAAATCCTCTTTTTAATGTTTTTTAACATTTCTTGAACATCATACTTCTTCTGACTACTCCCCAAAACCTTCAATTGTGTTTTCCTGTGGAACAACATTCTCTACTGTGTATTCTCTTCTGTCTCCTCCATTCATGCTCTTCTTGCCCCCGACACTTGGACCTTATCTTTTACCTCTGCCACTCTCTCTACCTCAGACGTCAGAAAAGCAGACAACACTTGTCTTCAATTCTTAACATTTTTCTCCAGCAACACTTTTCTGATAGGTGAATGCATCAACTCCGAGATTTGGTGTCTTGAATTTTGTGTCTTAAATTGTGGTGTTTCTTCAGACTAAATCCACCCTCATCTATCTTAACTAATAGTGTTACTAACTAAGATTGCTTCAAGAAACCCAGTCTCTCAGACCAAAACACTAGAAGTCTTCCTAGGCTCTTCTAAGCATTTTATTCCTCCTCATTCGATATTACTATATATTCCTTAAAAATATACAAATCCTACCATTTCTCAAAACACTACTGATTTACTCCCCCTCAGTCTATAACATTTTTATACCAACATTATAAGAACCTCCTAACAAATCTTGCAACATTTAAGGTTATTCTGAAACTACTGGTAAACTGTGGGACAGTGTGAGTAATCTTTGCAGTCGAATCCTGGGAACAAATATTACCCAGAATAAAACCCAATATTTATCATTATCCATATGATAAAGTATAAAATGTTTATCTCATTCTACCTGATTTTTCCACATTCTTATTCTCATCTTATACAACCTGTCCTCACTCAGTAGGCTGCAACTATGTGTAATCCTTCTTCCAGATTCCCCAATGGGTCACTCCTCTTTCCAATATTTCCTCTTTAAGAAAGACACTGGACTTACAATTTCCGGTGGTTCACTTCATTTAAATTTTTTTAGTCATTCAAGTATATGTAAAATAGCCATCTTCAGAGAAGCCACCCCTGTCCATCCTATTTAACTTCCTGTCCTATCATCTCTGGTTTCTCAGTTGACTTTATGGTCTTAGAAGTGAAAGCATTGAAAATTATGTTTTCTTTACTCTTTGATTTAGGTTCTTTTTGCTCTCAAAGATGAGCTTTCTTCCATTTATATAATGTCCCTTTGTTCTTTCTCTTTCAACTATTTTGTAAACTAATCAAAACATTTCAAGGAGTTTACACCTGAGGTTCTTTGTTTTAAAAATATAATGAAAACAGAGCTGAATGTTTTCTCAGAAACTTGACATAAAAGAACTTCTTTCTCTTTGGTCAAGAGTCCATTTCTATAGTAGTGCAGCAGAATATGCTTACGTGAATATGTGCAACGATGCAAAGTGCATGATTGGTATGTCTTCATTGAAGTGTGACATATAGTTAAACATCACTGAAAGGTATGTGAAAAAAAGAAGAGCAATGTTGTACCTTAATCGTGAACTTTTACCTATGAAATACACTTTTCTCCAGTTCATATTTTGTGTATGTAATGGTCAGATATCCATGATAGTTCAAAAATAAATTAATTTGTAGATATGTATTTTAACCTTATTTCCCTTGTTTTTGTTCTTTTTTTTGTTTTGTTTAGTTCTTAGGAGAGTATTAAAAACATTTTATTTTTGCAATTATTTCAAAACAAATTAATGTATTTATTTTATGTAGATGAGCTCCTATATAATCTTAAAGTACCAAACAATTGCTATCAGTTGAAAAACAAATATCAAATTTCAATGTTGAGTTCTGTAACTATAATAAGACTTTCATTTATCATTAATATACAGTTTCTTTTCACCTAAATCAAATATCTACTTCAACAAATCAATGAATTGATTCAGAAAAATTTTCTACTTAAAGTATTTATTAATCTCCACATATTACTCTCTACTAATAAGCTCACTACTATCACATGTGAACTACTTATTTTCTGATTAAAACGATAGAAGGAATAACTTTATTATATCTACTGTAGTCTATGAAGTCTTATAATACTTTCATATGAATCATCTTTTTCCATCCTCACAACTTCACTAGGTGACAGAGACTATTGCTATGTGTATTTAATAGATTGGGATAAAGAAAGTGAAGACGTAAGCAAAGTGCCAAACTTTACACTAGTTAAATAGAATGAGGATTGAGACCAATATGTCTTGAGAGCCAGATTCATTACCATCCTCTTTAAAACATCCTTTGAATGATTCATCTATTACAGGTAAATTTTGTAAATATCTTTTTCATAACAGCATATAGCTTTTTATATTCAACACCCTCAATCTTGTTGGTGCTGTGGAAAAGCTATTCTTGATACAATGAATGCATTAACCAACCATTTATTGAGTACACAATGAAAGGAAAAATCTTTACTTTTAATATGTATTACATTGCCACTAAAATATGTGAATTTAGGGAAGCAATTTTTTATTCCCTAATTTTATGTAGGGAATCTATTGTTTGTTAGCCTAAAACAGTGTTTCTATAAAATAAAAAATAAATATTTAAATAATTTGCCTACCTCATTAATAATTTGAAAATCTAAAATTTAAGTGTTCAATGGAATAGTACATTATAGCCAAGAGAGAAATAAATGAGAAAAATTCTAGTCTGTTCCCTTGAAACTCTCTTCTTTCCAAACCTGGAAATTCTAGAAATTTGGCATTATACACATGTCTAAGAGAAATACCCATAAGGCCTATAGCTTGAAAATAGAGGTAAAGTTTTTCCCCAGGTTCTGGCTGATAGATAGCCATTATTTTCTTCTTTATCTGTTCATTGTTTTTGAATCTATATGTTTTTATATTTTCATGACATTTTTACAAAGCTTTCAGAAACTGGAATAACATGGACCTGAAGAAGAGCCTTATGACTGAACATGAATGGTCATGTGTCATTTTTGGAAAGGCAAAATGGAACAGAAAGGAGATCATTTTAGCCACTTTGGAGAAGGCTTGTTGAGATTTTCCATCATCTCACGATATCATAGCTTTTAAGAGAAATGTATCCTACTAATGTTGTACCCAAAGAAAATAAAATCATCCAAGCGGATCACGTAAAGCCAAAAGAAGCCTTTTTTTTAGCTGGCCAGCGAGGACTCCCCACACACACACACCTAAAAGGGTGTGCCAGGAAATCGTGTGTTAGTTCTTTTGTTGCCAACTTTTATAGGGCCTGGGAAGGGATTAGGGTGGGGCTATAGGGAGGGGAAGGGATTGGGGTGGGCTATAGGAAGGGGATTTGGGATTGGGGTGGGGCTGACTCTCTCAACTGTGATGGAGAATCTCCCTGGGGAGCACCAACATTTTAATCTGTTTTCTGTTGCTATAACACTAACTTTACAATTCCTTGTAGTACTTGGAACATGTGGCACTGTTGATGTTTATATTTCAGTTCTATTTTAAGTTCTTTTTTAGAAAAGTAAAAGATTCCAGAAAAACATCAGATTCCACATTCACAAAGGATTCCACATTGGTAATTGTGCCTACATAAGTATTTTCCAAAGGGGGAAATCTGGTTTTTGTTTGTTCGTTTGTTTTGTTTTGTTTTTAATTCACATGAGTATTCTGTGAACTCTCTTGACCACCATCCTGAGTGCCTACAACCCCTGTGAGTTTAGCATACACTCCATACAGGCACTTTTTCATTTGTCAATATATAACAGTGCCAGAAAACTGCTTCCCAAAAAATATTACCCTGAACACCATACAAATCTAATATAACTTAAAACTCTAAAAACCTAGAAAGTGATATGGAAACTGAAGGCAGCTTTAGTTACTACTTACCCAGGATATCTAAAAGTAATCAATTGAAGAGAGCAATGAGTTCCCAAAGAACTATGGTAGGGAAGATTTTTTAATGAATACCAATTGTTCCATATTCTTGGAACAATTTTAATTGAATTCAAATAAAAAAAAATCTCTTAGAACTAAATTACTAAACAAAATCTACAATAGCACCATAACAGGGAACACATATGGAGAAATCAACCTATAGATATGAAAATCTCTATACTAACAATTGAAAATATCAGTGAGAGAAGTAAAATAAAACCTAAACAAATTCATAGAAAATTCAGTATTTTTAGGATGCTCAGTTTCTCAAAATTGACCGGTAGAATCAATAAAATTTCTCTCATATCCCTGGAAGAATTTATTGAAGGAAATAACATACTAATTAAATATAAATACTTAGAAAAGTATTACATTACTCATTTTCTGATTTCAGTAAGGAAAAAAGCAAATAGATAAATTTTTAAAAATAAAATATATAGTTATCCAGTAAACAAGTGATAACATGCGTAGCATCATTTGTGGTTAGGAATGTATAAGTATTATAATTTTTTTTTTGGAACTGGGGACTAAACTCAGGGCACTCGGCCACTGAG
>JAJEJO010000189.1:438288-478957 GCA_020662805.1 Glaucomys volans | reverse complement strand
GGAGTTACTTTGCACAGCTGCTTTGTAATTTCTTACAGAGTTATAAGTACATCTAGCCTATAACCAGAAACTCAAACCAGAAAACTGAAACTTTGTGAACTCTATAATATCTTTGATCTTTATAGCTAAACACTAGGAACAGATCAACAACAACAAAAATGAAAATATTTTGGCATATTTAAGTAGTGGAATTAAACTTAGTGATGCAAAAGGAAGTCACTACTGATAGATACAACAATGGATACAAGATAATCATGTTGAAAAAAGAAACCAGATATTATAAAACATGTACTATATGAGTTGCATATTTTCTCTAAAGGGCAACATTTTGGCAAGATTATTGTAAGATTGACATTACATTTGGTACACATCTATCAATGCATCACATAGTATCCCAAAATGTGTATAATTTTTATGTTCTTCTAAAAATGAATTGAATGAATAAAGCATTACCAATCAGAAAATAGCTGCTTTGAGTGGGAATGGGTAGGGAGAAGAATTAATTGCAAAGGGAAATAATCAAACTTTGTGAAATGATGGAAAAATTTTATCTGAATCTTGATATGGAGGATATTGCATATGTGTACACTGTAGCCAAAACTTATCAAAATAAATACAAACTATGCATTGATAAACAATCTCTAGGTTTCTTATTGGGAGACATTTCAAGTATTTCTTTCTGCTTATAGTTTCTTTTACTATATACAGAACACAGTTAAAGAATAAAAGAATCTGACAAAACTAAGAATTATAGATGGTATGGGTAAAGAGCATACCTTGCTTTAAAATTTTGAAGTATTTTGGCATGGCCTTGCACAGGGTTGCAATTCCTTTGTTAGGGATCTATTATAAAGAAAATATGCACGTATAGAACAGAAATGTTAAAGAACATTCAGAGTCTTATTACTGAAAAATGTTACATAGCTACTAACAGAAACATGCATGAACAAAATGTGGAATATTTAGAAAATGAAATACTATTGTAATAAATACAAATGAATTTTATCAGAATTTTAAAATGTGGACAACTCTATTTAATGTTACATACAATTTGCATAAATATTAAAACATTTATATAAAGCTTAAAAAGAGTACAACCTAAATGTTACATTGTGTGAAATGCACACGTTTGTGATGAACATGTAAAATATAAAGAAAGGTAATGGCAATTATAAGAGTCAATTTGTGGGTGCCTTTTGGGTTAGGTGGAGGGATTAAATGAAGTACCACATACAATTAAAACAAGGGTTTGAAAATGTAATTCTTCAAACAAGTGGAATTTTCATGACTGTTCATTTTATTATGCTCCCTAGTATGTGGATATATACATATAATATATATTAGGGCATATATTATATATAATTACATGCATATGCAATTTTGTATGCACATTGTATAATGCAAGTATTTTAAAATATGCCATTAATTTAAAACGTATGAATTTTTATGATCTGACTGAAAAAGAAAGAAAGTAAAAATATTGACTTAGAGATTAAGAACATTTATATGGATGGAATACATAAAGAAACCAGAAATGAAAGGTAAATTAGCATGCCATTGTACATTTGGTTTTGAGAAAATGTTAGCAGAAATTTAAAGCATGTCATTTAATGTAAACGAAGCCTCTGACCCAGTAGTTGTCTCTTTCTTGTTGAACTGCTTAGAATACTGTCATCTTTCCAGACATTCAAACTTACTGAGGATAGGGATATGAATTCTAGTTTTCTAAATTTTAAAGGTTGAAACCTTAATGCTCAGTAAGGTTAAGTCTGGTAAATATTACTGTATTTAAACATCCTAATATAGCATTGATTATATCTTGAAGGAAACTTTTCTTCCTTAAAAAACCCTTTTATTCAAGTAATTTATTATTTTCTTTTTAATTACTCTATCTAAATGATCACTTCAGTAATGATTTACACACATTGATCTACAAAAATTATTATTTTAGTTTGAATTTTAATTTGAATATCCACTTGTTATCTCTTCTAATTGAATTAAAGAAGTAAAATTAAGGGAGAAAATTTACCGGGTCACTGACATTTTGCTACCATATTGTTGCAATTTTGTTTATATTACACAATTTATTTGTAGAAAAAAAAGAACTTCAAACACTTCATTTAGAATTGTGACAAAACTATAATTGTGACAGAAAACTGTTCCTCCTTCTAAGCTAACTAAAAGGATAAGGCATACAAGACACACCCTACTTCTAAAATTTAAAAAAAAAAATTCTGATTAGTTAAACATGACAGTAGAATTCATTTATGCATTTTGATAAATCATACATAAATGGAGTCTATTTTTAAAAATATTCTGGTTTTGATACTTTTGGACTAAAATGACTAATCAATATTAAATTTTTAAATACTTGCACTTCGACTTAAAGACCACAAGTATTGTCCACTGTCTATTAATGCAAAAGGATTCTGAATCCGCAAAACTAAAAAGAGGCCAAATATCAAAGGGATATCAAATAAGATGGCAGTTTTCTCCCTGCCGTTGCTGACAACCGATTCCAAATCCTTTCAGCTCTAAAGCTTTCGAGATCAAAAAGCCATCATCAGGACTCCTGGCACATAGCTGTGATCTCTTTAAACACTGTACTAATCCAAGCTAGAATACATAGAGCAATAATCTACGTTTTATCGCCAGCGTTTATTGGTCGGTATGCCTGCTTATTTAAGTTGCCCCACTGAGCACAAGTATTCATTCATATCACATTTTTTAAAGAAAAAAAATCTTGATAGTTTTGACCACTTTACTTGTAAATTCATTTTCATTTTTCATCCTTTGCTTTTCTCACATTTTTGGTTAATAGTTGAAGTTTAATAGTTACATTATTATTGGTGATTTTCAGATTATTTGTGTTGAATTGTATTTTATCATTTAATTTTGAGTTCAAATTTACAGATACTATTTGGCTGCACTCCACACTTACTTATCCTAATGACAAATTTTAATCATTTTTTTAGCATAGCTTTTCCATTCTTACAGTTTATAACTCATTGGCCTTTATCATATTCTCTACTGATTTTCAAATACAATGTGCAAATTTTGGATTTTTACATTATTGCATTTGCGAAAATATTTTTGTGGTATTCATTTATTCAAAAGAATTTACCTAGATATTAAATTTATGTCACACAATTTTAATTAAGATTTCTGATGATGCTTCTTCTCATTGTTACATAAATATTAGAAAGAAATCAGAAACTTGTTATTTGTTCATTCGATGAAAACCATTTTAATTTGCAATTTTAAGATACACTTTATTTTAAAATATGTATTTGATGTATTTCTAGGCCTGATAAGCTTCTCATTTGATTTTTCCTGAAATACAGTAATAAAGTGCATCTCAAGAAAGAAGGCTCTGTCTTCATCTTGGAAATACTTACGTGTTTTACATCTTCAGGATTGTGAGTTCAATTTTCTCATATGTGAGAGCTCTTTGCTATCTTCCAACTATGTAACCTCACCATTATTTTCAGAAACATTTTCTATTTGCTCTTGAGGGAGCTTTTTTGTATTCTTCTAATTCAAATTGCCTGTATTAGTATTGATTCTACAACTTTCATTATGGTTTGTAATTTTGCTACTGGGTTTTTAACTTCACTTTTATGTGACTTCTGTTTACCACTTTCAATTCCCCATCCCTATAAATGACCAGTTGTACTTCATAAAAGTCAAAATATCCTGTATATTTTTAAAGATATTAAACCACCTTTAAAAATTGCCATCTAGTTGTTAGTTGTTATAGTAAACAATTTGTAGAAACAAAGATATTTTCATATTGTTTCATTTGTAACTACATTATTTTATTTGAGTTTACTCATGCTTAAATCTTTTTTCAGTATAGATTTTATAAAGATCATCCTTGCCCACTATTCTTTAATTTGATGAGAGTTAAATACTTTACTTACACTCATAGTGAATCTATCTATTAAATGTTAAATTCCTGGCTCAATATCCTAATTCAGAAGTTTGGTGCTCTGCTATATTGTGATGAAAATAGTCCTTTTCCACAATACCTTATTATTTGACCCTCTTATCAGATGTTAGACATAAATTTCACTGATGCACATTGAGAGCCAGCCTCAGGCTGACTGTCAGTCCTAGTTTTTGGTGTTAGTGGAGCTGTTTTTGGATTATCTAACTGGTGATTGAAGTATGCTCTGTCTGGTCACATCATTTTAAACTAGGACATGTATATAATTTTCTGGTTTACTAATTGTAAACAAAAAAACTTCTTTAAATTTTACAAATCTTCTTCCTTGCTTGGGTTATATGGGAGTCCAGATAAAGGCAAACATGATCAAATATTAATCTAAAATCTATTTTCTTTCATTGCAGCAATTTTGTTTTTAATGATAGTAAATTGTCCCATCTCTTAAATCTTAAATCTAAATTTTCCTTCTATCTACGAGAGTATACACTATGTATATTTTTCTAATTGTTCACCTCTTTGTTTTCTAATAAAATAAAACATTTTTAAGAGAAGAAAAACAGAGTTAATCATTACTATACCTACACCATTTAATATAGTCTGAGAGCAGATGCTCTTAAGAAAAGGAAAAAAATGATATCATTAACCAATTACTTGAGCTCTTCATCTCTAAACTTAAATTGCATGTAAAAATACTACCTAGAGTTTCCAATGATATATTTAAATATATAAATTACATATTATAATATACAAAATATACAAAAATTATATGTAATATGATATGAATATAATATAAGTGTCTTTAGGTAACAACATCAGAGTTTCCTTTTTTACATGTGGTCTTACTATTTTAATATCAATGGATGCAATTTTTAATTAATTTTCCTTCTCTCTCAAAAAGGGATGTTGTAGCAATTAAGTCATCCATCTCAAATTCTTGAATTCGTGTCTGTGCCATAACCCCTTAAGGTTCCCCTCAAACTGAAGTTTTTAACTTTTAATATACAATGGCTGTAATAAATAAAGTAGAAGTGCTCTTTTATTTCATTAAGTGAGCAAATAAATTCCAATTTAATCCAATTTGGATGGTTCCTGTTGTTGCATTCTCTGAAATCCTCATTACAAGAGGTTTATTGAGTATAAATTCAGTTCTATGGGTATTACTAAGTGGGAGAAAATTAAGTGAAATGAAATAATAGTATGTCCCTTGCTAGGATTTCAATAAGAGCAGTAACTTTTTATCTCATTGGAAACTGAACTTTTGGTTCATTCTAATGGAACAGTTAAGTGTTTATATAAATCCCCCTATTGATTGGAGGATTGTGATTATTTTTCCTAATGATATCTTAGAGTTAGGCATTTAGGAGGACAGATTATTTCATGGAAAGGCTCTTGCTTGGTTATTTTTTTCTCAGTTTGTACTTCAGAACTTTCTATTTACACAATTTCTGTGCCTCCCACCCTCTTGCTGCCCTGTCCTCAGGATCACATGGCAACTCCAAGTCTATTTTATGCAGTGCCCATGATGAAATGAAGGCCTGAACACTTCTGTAGTTGTTAGAAATAAAAGTAAACTGTATTATCATTCATTTCTTACATGTTACCTATGATTTTTGTTATACATTAAATTTAAACTTCTAAAATACAGGAGCAAGTAATTACAAGTACTTTTGAAAACATATTAATACACCATTTTGATAACCAGTGCAGTAAAGAAAGTAGTATTTGAAGGATAGTAGTAGGATGTCCAGTTTAATAGAGAATAAATATGATTTTGGAAATACTAAGGTATTACATAAGCATATATGCATTTATGTATATGCATAATTTGAAAATAGATTTGAAGAGGCAAGAAGAAAAAAAACAAAAATGAAATGGAAAAAGGGAATAAATTCCCAGAGGCCAAGGATACAATTATTTGATCCATAAAGTAAATAATAAAAATACTAGATAATAATACATAGGATGAAATAAATGTATATGAATATATTCTGACTAAAATAAGTGATAAAACTATTTTAAAAAACTATGAGGAAAAATAAAACAGCATATTTTCAAATTGTCTACATTTATTTAATTACAAAGGAAGCACTTAATATCTTCACCATGAAGAAATTTTTCTTAGTCCTTCAAACAACTGAACAAGGTTAATATTGCCAATAAGAAAAATCAAAACCACATAACAAAACCTACACATTATTTTTCAAAAGTGTAAGGATTATGAAATACTAGGCATCACTGTGGTCTGACTATATGCAATATGGAAATCTGTTTTGGATTCTGAAATAAAAATTAAAGAACATGAGTGAAAAAAGAACCTCATCAAATTTGAACAAAAATAATAGTTACATATTATTGTATCAATGTTATTTCTTTGAAAATTATAATTTGGTTATATAAATATATTAATGCTAGAGTAAGAGGTATACCAAAACTTCTACCATTTTGCAATCCTTTTGTAAGTCTCAAGTTTTATATATGCACTTTTCTATATTATGCATGCTATATATAAATAATGAAAAGTAATTGTATTATAATTCAATATAATATGATACAAAAATATAGCTTTTTTATCTATCTCTCCAGCTGCTCCACAAAGAAAAAATTGATCTAAATACAATAGTTTCTTTACAAATTTTTAATTTATTTATTTTTTTACATCTTTTTAATTGGTTCATAGTAGCTATACATATCGTGAGAATGTATGGAGTACAGTTTGCTCCAGTTAAGTCCCCAGTACTTATCCTCGTTCTCTTCTTCCTTCCTCTTCCTGGTCCCTATCCTCTACTCTACTGATTTATTTATTTACAATTTTTAGAAAAATCACTGTCTTATATACATAAGACACATGCATAATGATGGGATTCACTGTAGTATATTCATAAATATACTTTGGAAATTTAGGTCAGATTCATTCCATTGTTTTTCCCTTTTTCTGTCAACCCTCCCTCTTCCTCAATCCTCTTCTTTTATTTCATGATCTTTCTTTTATTTTGATGGAATTTCCTTCTTTCACTTCTCTCTCTCTCTCTCTCTCTCCCCTCCTTTCTTTATAATTTTAATAATGCACCATGTCTACTTCAATATATTTTTATATATGCCATTTGCTCATTGACTATTGAAATTTTTATATGACTTAAATTATATTATATACATTTTTGTATATATTTTACAAATACTATATATAATTTGCTGCCTAATGAATATCTATATAAATAAGCCCAAATTTATCTGTGGTCATTAAAATTTAAATTTTATCAAAATTAAATAAAATTTGCCAGATGTAGCAGTGCATGCCTACAGTCCCAGCAATTCAGGAGGCTGAGACAAGAGGATCACAAGTTTGAGGCCAACCTCAGCAACTTATTGAGACCCTGTCTCAAAGTAAAACATAAAAAGTGCTGGGAATATAGCTCAGTGGTAAAGCACCCTTGGGTTGCATTCTCAGTACTCTCCTAAAATAAATGATTTGACTAATTAATCAAATTAAAAACTCATGTGCTTAGTCCCACAGACCACGTTTCATGAGAAAGCAGATTGGTGTTTAATATGGCTGGTGACTATTGTATTGAATACCTTGGATTATCTAACACTTCCATCCATACAAAATTTCTACTAAAGCTCCTCTGAGACATATGATCTTACACAGGCCCCTACATCTTCTGTTAGTGAATTGAATTATTAAAAGAATTTCATAGAATAAATCATTCTTTACTATTTTAAGAATGGGCAATGTCTACTTTGATGTCATCTGCATAGTGTTTGATCATTGAGGAATGACTTTTAAGCTAACTAGAATAATAATATATCCAAATCAACTTGAACAAGAGCAGCATGATCCAAGACATGTGTGTTTTTTGTGGGGAGGTTTGAGGACTAAAGGTGTGTGACAACAGGACATTTAAATAATAAAATGATAAAGAAGAATTTGACAAATCGATGGTGCCACTCTTGTTGCTTTCATCTGGTCTCTTGTTTTCTTAAATTTTAATGTGTATACTTGAGGTTTATAGCATGTTATGGGTTATACATAGATAATAAATTGGTCAAGCAGAGTAACATGTCTATCATCTGATAAAGTTAATTTATTTTGTGAAGAGTGTAACTAAAATCTCCTTATAAAAAATTTCCAATATAACACAATATTATTAACTTTAACCTTTATGTTGCACATTAGATCTCTAAAGTTGTTCATTCTACATCTGAGCTATTTTGTGTCCTTTTCGTGTATCTCCAAAATTCCCTTTCCTCTTCCTGTCTCACCCTGTGTCACTGTTTTATCCCTATGTATTGGAATTTTTATTTTGATAGTCTACATATAAGTGAGATATGTAGACTATTTCTGTCTGGTTTATCCTATATAACATATGTCTTCCAGGTCCATCTATACTGTATCAAATGACTGGATCTCCTTTGTTTTCCTGGTCAAAGAAAACTTCAGTGTGTGTGTTTGTGCATGTGTGTCACATATATGACATTTTCTGTATCCACTTGTCTTTCCATGGTCATTTAGGTCATTTTCATATCTTGGCTAGTGATATGAAGCTGCAATATCAATGGGAATGTAGCTACCTCTATGAGGTGGTTGTGTCTTGTTCTTTTGGTTTGTACTCAGAAGAGGATTTGTTGGGTTCTCAGTCTCTTAGGAATCTGCTTGTCATCTTCCATAATGGTACATTTCTGGTAACTGTATACTAGGGCTCCCTTTTCCACATACCCATCAATATTTGTGCTCCTTGTCTTTTTGATCAGAACCATCCTTATGGGTAGTAATAAATGATGTATCATGGTGGTTTCAATTTGCATTTCCCTATGATTAATGGTCTAGCACATTCTTTTATGTACTTCTTGAACAATTTTATATCTTCTTTTGAAGAAATGGCTGTTTAGGTCCTTATCCAGTTTTAATTGAATTGTTCTTTTTCTATTCAATTGTAAGAGATATTTATTAATTTTGGATATTAACCTTAAGAGGTCAATGGTTTTTCCCAGTCTGTAGACTGGCTTTTCATTTTGTTGATTTTTCCCTTTAATGTGCAGAAGTTTTTTTTTAGTTTTATGATGTCCTTTTCATTTTTGATTTGTAGCCTGAATTTTCATACCATATAAAAAAATTATTGCCAATATCAGTGTCAAGAAAATGTTCTTCTAAGTTTTTATCTAGGATTTTTATTGTTTCAGTTCTTACAATTATGTCTTTTATCCATTTTGAGGGTTTTTTGTTTGTTTATAGTATACAATGAGGATCCAATTTCATCCCTTTTCATGAGGAAATTTAGTTATTGTAGGACCAGTTATTGATGAGATTCTCCCCATTGTATGCCCTGTTGATGTTAGTTGACTATATGTTTTTTGTATGTGTGACTATGTATGTTTTTATTCATTTCTGAGCTCTCTTTTGTCATCCATGATTTTTGTCTCTAATTTTTATTACAAAATCATAATGATTCTAATTATTGTTGCTTTGTAATATGATTTTGAATCAATGAATGTGACATCTCCATTTCTTTTTTCAATAATGCTTTGCCTATTCCAAGCTTTTTATAGTTCCATACAAATTTTAGGATTTTTTTTTCTATTTTTCTGAAGAATGCCATTAGAATTTTGATAGGGAATTAAAATGAAAAGGATACAAATAAATGGGAAAATATCTTGTGCTCAGGATTAATGCTATTAAAATGTCCACACATCCCAAAACAATGTATAGATTTAACACAATCATTGGTTGTGACTTCAACTGGCCAGGTCCTTTTCCTACTGGGATGAATTTCCAATGGCTGAAGCAGGCATTGATGGTTCCTGATATAATTTATTGGCTATTTTACTCTTTTAAAGCCCCCACCTCCTGTTGAGAGGTATAGCAAAGGAGTTCCAGGTATTTTAGGAATGGAATAAATGCATGACAATCTTAACCACCCTATTTTGTGATGAAGCTTCAGGCTGTTTATGGTCTTCTTTCTAGCACTTTTCCATACATACTGGAGAAATCCCTACTGGCATTTTCCTCAGGCTGAAGAAGCAGTTGCTGATTTTTATTTATTTTTTATATTTTCAAATAATCGCTTTTCCAATTGACATCTAAGTATTTTCAATCTTATTGATTATCCTTCCTTTGGGCAATTAAGAGAAACCAATAATACTTTCAAAAAAGTCTGATGACCAACCAATATAGCCCACATTCTTATTTCTGATTAATCAGAAGTACTAAATTTTAATACTTTTTCTCCCTTGTTCTCTCATTAGAAGACAAAACATAATTTATGTAGAGAATTCTTCAAAATTAGGATAAAATCCTCTAAAATGAGGTAATCACAAACAGAGCTTTAAAAATACCACATATACCAGCTAATTATATCTGATCATTGTCAAATGAAGAGCGTATCAACTTAATTAGTAGCAAATATGTAAATAAATATGTGCTTAGAATAAATGTATCTATAATGCATTTGCAGGAGAATTTAATTTTCCTAGTTTTATACATAATGTAATAGAAATCTAAGCTATTTTTTCTAGGATAAGGACATTTAGTGTATGTAAATATAAATTCCATTGGATTGTATCAATGAAGGCTTATTTACTTATGGGATTTAAATACCTTATTAATTATAAAGTCAATATTTAAATATTGATACAGAATTTAAAGTAAACAGAATGCATATTTTACCGGACAGATTACATTTTAGTTATTCAGACTATGCTACTGAAGTGCTGATTTCATTTGGTTTGTAATTATTTATTGTTCTGGTTTAAATGTATAATCATTGCATCAGTATTTTTCCCATTTCTGATTACTCAAAAGGAAAGAGACTACAAGCTATTACATATTCCAGTCACAATTCTTTGCCGACATGATCCATTTATGTTCAATATTTCACCTCTCTCGTGTCACTCATACCGACTTGGTATTCATATCTCCTAGTTACTTGACATTCATCAGGCCTTGTTCTCTTCTTGGTCAGAGATTGAAGAAAGGAAAATAGTCATAAACACATGAGGCTCTGGCATGAATACACAAAGAGAGGAATTCTTGGTGAAAAGGCTGTGTGACTGAAACATCAGGTGTAAGGGTTTTATATGAAGCATTGAAAGATCGTGAGCAAGAGAGTGAAAAAAAGATTGGAACTGATTTGGGGGGTGAAAAATCTGTCACATAAAGAGGTTGAAGGTAAAGGCAGTGACAAATGAGGGCTCTGAAACTCCAGTGGAACTTGGGCATTGTTTTATTTACAGTTCCCATTACAGTATCCTTAGTCTCTTCACTTCCCCTGAGGGAGAGGGAAAGAAAGCCTTTCTTCATGTAAAAGATCATTATATTCCCCCTTGGCTTGAGGTCAGACCTCAATGGCAGAGGTAGTGAAGACCTTTCAAACTTTTATCCTCACTACCAGGTGACCTTTTAAAAATCATGATTAGGTGACCCTGAATTGTCAGAAAGGGAATGGTGACTTCCAATTAGTAAGTCCATATTCTTATGAGCAAATTGGCTTCCACCAGGAAAATTAAAGGAGTAATTTGGAAGATAACATTGAAATGATTCTTATAATCAATAATAAAATGAACATAATATTATTCATTCAAATTTATTTAGTCCTGTGAGCCACTTACTGAGATGAGAACTTTGCTTTCATTATTTCATTAAATCTTTGAAACATCCCTTTGAATAAGATGTTATTACCATCATACATTTCAGAGATAAAAAATCTGAAGTTCAAAGTAGTGCAGCCAATAAGGAATGATGGCAGTTTTCAATATATTTCTGTCTGATATCAGTACCCAATTTAATCATCTGATTGCACTGTTTCTTTCATAGAATTTTAAATGGCATCAGTATTTTTTATTTCCTATCATAAGAAGATAATAAAAATGAAAAATACTCATTAGAACAAAGTTCTAATCATGAAATACCTGGAAAAAATTGTGTTTCATATAATCCATGAAGCTCTAATATTGTAATATATTCCATAATATATTATCTGGAAAATATTTAAATAGTTCAAAGTCTGAGCAAAGTATAGTGCAGTTCATTAATATGATTATTAATTAAGGCAAGAATAAACTGGAAATCAGACAAGTCACACTGTATTACGTTGTGACTGTTTTATTACAAAGAACATTTTTATTTTGGTGGAGGCAGAAGTACATAAGAAGCTTGTCCTGGAGTGTATTTTTAGAGTCACTTGCAATTTTTACTGGTATACACTAAAATTGAATTTTAGATGTTAGTTTCAAAATGTTCTTGTCTCCATATATCTTATGCCTTTCTGAGGTGAACTCTTTTAAAGACTGAATTTTCAAAATTGTATTGGTAACCTAAGTTTTTATATATCTTAATGATTTTGCATTTCACTTTCTCAATGTATAAATCTACATCATCTAAACTACTCTCCTGATGGGTTGATTTTCCACACCTTTTAGGTAACTTTGTCTTCTGAGATACACAAGATTAAATTGGAATAATTACCTCAGCACCTTATGGTCAGCAATAAAAGCAGACAGACAGATGTACACTCTCCGTGAACACACCAAACACAGGATATCTCTATGCAGCCATACTAATTTCAAATGTGAGACAAAAATTTTGAAAAACTACTATTATTTGCTACAGAACATACTTCAGTGAAGCAAAAGATAATCAAAGAATACAGTTGCCAGCAAGAAGAATAAGTTTAGGAAAATTCAAATTACATAGTAAGTTTTGTTTAGTAGAAGAGTATAACTGAAGAAAGGTATGAAGTAATATTTCCACTGAAACATTTTCATACCTTATTGAATTCTGTGACACTTGTGAGCAAAGCCACCCTTATCAACCATGCTCAAACACTCCCAAAATTTCATAATGTCCCCTTCAAATTTCATGGATAAAAGGGAATCAGATGACCTTTATAGACTCTACAAAATGCAGTTGGCACTGTTTTAAATAATTTAATAAAATCAGTACTTATGGTTACTGAGAGAGAAAGAAACAAATAGAAAATATTAGAGGTATTTTGGAATTGTAGGTTCTTAAGTCGACTATGGAATTAAATGGCCATTTGATTGGCAAAAATCTAATGCGGAACTCACAGTTCATAAAAATACATATGATTTGAGAGCAGATTCAATGCCTGATGGAAGATAGTTTAGTACAAGTACAATTGCCTTGATTGCTGAAGCCCACAATGTGACCATTACTTCACTCAGATGAGGGTTTACTTAATACAGGAAGTTAATGTGAGCACCTTTGAAGAAAGATAGGAGAAAGGGAACAATATTAACCAACTGGACCTTTCTGTGAAGTTGGCTACTAGCTAAATTATTTGTATACACATGCAGTGATTAATTTGCTGTGAGGTATTAACTATTTTGTCTTTTAGATATTCTATAAAATTCGTGTTTTCAGGCTGCATGGTTTATATAAACAGCAAAATCCATACTCTACTGCACTGTGTACTTGTTAGGCCAAAATGCTTGACTTAATCCTTCATTTGTCAGTAACTTTAGTGGCCTTAGGGATTAAGAATTCAAAGTGCTTTTTAATAAAAATGATAATTACAGCAGATCTTTACACATTTTTTTCTGAAACTTGATTCTAATATGTTGTTTTTTGCTGACCATTAAACCTATTCAGCACTACAATTCCCCTTTATTACTTAATTTGCTCAGATATTGAAGTTTGATACGAAAAGTGGCTAAACCTACGCAGTGTAGTGAGAAAATTTTCTCCAAAGGGAACATCCATGCTTTCTGCATGGTAATAACTTCAGTGGTGGAGACTATTGATTACCTAATTGTGTTTCTTTTTAATTAAATTTTGTATTCAAACACCTCAAAGGGAATGTGATCACTTGTGAAGTAATACGTTTGCTGTTTCTAATAAAACCTATGTCTAATGTTTTAATTCTGTATTCTACACAGGATCCCCAGAGAGTTGATGCCTTCCCCAAATTACTGATTCCATGCATGGTTGGTAGACTAACACATTTCCCCAATAGTCACACATATGTCTCCATCTTTTAGGATTTGTAAGATTCAGGTATAGTTTCTTGTACAGTATGTAGACCTTGCCATGTGCCTCACAGAGACATCATCCAACCCTAATTTTCTAAATGAATATTTTTTTACCATTCTTGTTTGAAACTCGATGTCACCCCAGATATTAAAACACATTCCAGGCCAGCGCGGTGGAGCATGCCTGTAATCCCAGCGACTCGGGAGGCTGAGGCACAAGGATCACGGATTCAAAGTCAGCCTCAGAAACTTAGTGAGGCCCTAAGCAACTTAGTGAGACTCTATACAAAATAGGGCTGGGGATGTGGCTCAGTGACCAAGTGCCCCTGGGTTCAATACCGGGTTTCCAAAACAACAACAACAACAACAACAACAACAAAAACACATTCCAGGTACTGTGCTCTATATTTTCCTACGGAATTTGTAACTTTCTTAAATATTCTAGAAGTATATTTATTTATACTGTCTGTTGTTTATCGTATATTGACAGGTATTTTTTCTGTTTGTTCTCTTTTATATTCAAAGCCCTTAAGAATGCAATCCTAAAATACAACAAACAATGAATATTCATTGAGTGATTTGTAGCTATATGAACATATTTAATATACACTTATTTTAGAAGGACATGAATTTAGATATAATACTTAACTTAAATGATGCTATATTCTTTCTGGATAAGTATCATGATTGCAGAAGAGGGATTTGTATGCTTACAGAAGTTATAAATCGAATTAGTTGTTTCATATTCTCAGTTTTAGAAACACTTTCGTCTTTCACAGTTTTCCAGGACTGTGAAAATATGAACTTCATGCTTAGAAATGTATCTGTTTGAGGGCCTCATCAAAGCAAAAACTGGACTCCCTCCTTTTTTTCATCCTTAGTATTAGCACCCTGTTTTATTGATTTAATGGCCTTAAATATTTGAGTCTAAGAGTCCACTTCATTAGCTAGACCAAATATAATGATAATCATAAAATTAAACTCTTTTCATTGCATTCCAAAAAAAGGAAAGCTGCTCACTATTTGTTGATTATAGTATGTAGCAAGTTTGTCCTCAACACCATGGTTTTTTTAGAGTATTCTGATATAAAATGACCATACTATCAGCTCCCTCAAATCTTACTTACACTTCTGTCAGACAAAAAGAAAATTTCATCCTATCTTGTGGAAATAATCATCTTACCTATTTATCTATTTCTTTTTCTTTTTTTGTTTTCAGATTTGAAAACTATGCTACCCTTCTATAGCATATCACAAAGTCTGGGCAAGAAAGACAGAGCTGTCACATGGCCACTTTATTGCTTTCAAAGTATGTTTTCATGACAGCAGTCAGAAATGTGTTCCTTACTTAATGTACATTGTCTCTTGACCCTGGAGGAATATCAGTATGATATTAACAATACAACACCCAATTTTGGAAACATACAAAAAATTGACAATTTGACGCTAAACTAATACACACTGCCACACTAAATGAGGCACCATGATGAGATGAGGTATATCAGAAGAACTACAAATGTCTTCTTAGAGTGTTCATCCAAAATACTTAAAGAAAATATGCCATAAATATGCTAAGGTTCAAAATACTACAAATGTCACTGTGGTTACTATGATTTTCTTTGCAATGTTATAAAAGTACCACAAACTGGATGATTTAAAACAATATTTATCCTCTCCCAGTTTGGGATGCTAGAGGTTAAAATCAAGTTGTGCTCTAAAGGATGCAGGGGAGGAAGTTTTCATATTTCTTCTAGCCTGTGGGCTGCCGGGGAACATTGATATTCTTTGGCTTGCACAATTTTCCTTCTTGTTATCAGGATGGGACTGATTGGATCATAGCCTACACTAAACTAGTCTGACCTCATTGTGCTTCTTCAATCACCCTACTTCCCTTTAAGATCACATTCTCAGGGACTGGATTTGAGTTCAATGCATTTTTCAGGGGGTCACAACTCAACTTATAATGGGTTCTGTTATTCAATGTATGAAATATTCCCCCCCCCCCCCCCTTCTTTTTCCTTTTTGCAGTACTGGGGAAAGAACACAGGGCCCTGAGCATGTTAACAATCGCAGCACCACTGAATCACATCCTAGTCCCGTTGCTTATTTATTTATTTATTTTTTGTCCAAGTGTGTTACTAGGTTAGGCCCAACTAATTTCTTTTCTGCTCAGTGCTCTGTTTTGAGTTGTCGAGGTTTTTGGAAGTGCAACCTAAACTGAGAGGGTGAGAAAAGTCAAATTAGGCAATCAGAGTCAAGTTTGGTTCTATTACTGGACTCTTAGCCTAGGGTTAGGGGGAAGTGCTACCCAGAGAGGTAGAGGCTAACTAAGTTCAAGCCTACTTTTAAGCAATAACCAAGGAAAACTGTTCATGTTCAAAATCAGTCTTTTTAGCAGTCCCAGAGTACGTCATGGAAAATAAAAAAGGGAAGTAAAGTCTCATTTGGCAGGAGAGAAAATAAAGCATATTTTAGAAAACAGTAGCAAGAGTGAATGAAGATATTTGTTTTTGACCTGGGCTGCCTGGCTTTTGCTTGGCTAGATATTGTCCTGTTCATGATCTGGTTGGTCATTATGATCCTGAATTTAGATCAGACAACTCTCAAACTATATTTTCAGTATATGAATATTTTTAACTACATGAGCCTACTGGTTTCTGAATACTAACATAGTTGAATAAATGTCATAAAACAGGAAAAACTTGTTTGAATGACTCTATTTCTCAACTAAAAGTAAAAGCACACTTTATAACCCTCTCTTCTAACCTTATTTTTCAATCACTTGTGAAATTATTTGGTTTTCCTTTCTGCCCTTCTTTTCCATGTCACCATTCCAAATCAGCTCTTCCGTACCTCTCACTTTGACTCTTGTAAATGCTTGATAATTGGCTTGCCAACACTAGTTGTTTTTTCTACTTTGATTCATCCTTTAAAGATCCTCTTCCTGATTGATCTGCTTAAAACACATCTCTGATCAAAATCCCCTGATCCAATTAAATAGAAAAAAACCCTACTGAGTACTTCACAGGGTGATCTAAGCCACTTTCCCATTCATAGTAACCACTCACTATTTATAATCTTTGTGCAAACAGACCTGTCCTGCTTTGCCTTCCTCACAGGTTTTTCTTATGATTAGTCCTGTTTGAAATAATATGTCCTCCACATTTCCATTCATGAACAACCTTCCCGTTTTACAGAGTTTGGTCCAAGAACAATAATGTTTTATTGCTCACTGAAATGCAGAGAAAAATTTCATCAAGACCGACCATGTATTAATCTGCCCTTGTAAATCAATCCAATTTATTCCTGCTGCAGAAGTCAACCTGTGGGGCTATTGTCGCTTCATAGGCAAGCTACACAGACCATGCTTTGCAGCCATGAGCTTCTAATCTGAGGATTGTGCAATTCCACACCTAACTCAATGCCCACGGTTTGTTTTTACAAGATAGATTTTTCAAAGCTTGTTTTGCTAAACATGGAAATCATATGACTTTTTATATATGATGAATTTCCTTATGCCTAACCTCACACGGCTAATCCTTAGACAAAAAGTCAAGACATAGTTCTTGATTTTGCATCTTGAAATAAATATGTCAAAGATTCAATTAATACTGGGAAAACACTCTATTACACATATGAAAGATATGCATATGCCTTTAAGATGACAATAAGAAATGAAGTCAAAAATGACTCTTCTTGGAATGATGGGAACTATTAAACTGTAAAGGAGATAAAAAATTTATAATGGCTTTTAGAAGCAAGGAGAAGCTGACTATTCGTTTTCATTTTAAGAGAAATAAGTTTAAGTGAAGAAGTTTACTTAAGTGGTTGAGGGAAAGGTAAGTATAGGAAAGGATGCTTCCTTTGAGAAGTTCTGGGCTTAACGGGATGTAGGCAAAGGTTCTCAGGCTAAGTGGATGCGAAGGAATTATGACACTGGTAGACACGCAAATATTTTCCAAATGCAAGTTTTCATAAGAAAAGATTACTGAGGAGGATTTATAATCTGATAATCAAGGAAAATAAATCCTCTATACATACTGATAATATTAGTATAGAAACAACAATACAGTAGTCTCAAGGGTGGTATGACAGAAGTGAGCTTCCTGGAAATTGAACCCCTTTTTGTTACTCAGTGATAGAGAAGAAATCCAGAGATCAGCCACCTGTGTGCTCACTCTCAGCTTCATCCCAATAACACTCAAGATTATTGTTTTAACACAGTGATCCACATGGTCACTACCAAGTGATACAATCTGAAAAATACCTGGCATTCTTCCTCCAGTACCTGAAACCTAACTTGCCTCAAATGTGGTATTCTACCCAATTGGCCAGAAAGTTGGTATTAATTAAATGGAATTAAAAAAGTGAAACCTAGACACATCATAAATAACAAGATATCAGATGAGTTTAAATTAATTAAATTTATGTCTTTCCAAGAGTATGTTTCAAGCAGGAAATCTAGAAAATATGTTGCCTTAAAACAAAACAAAACAACACCACAAACTTTTGCGATATACTTCGAAAGGAGAGGAGACTAAAAACACAAAGAATGTCTGAAATTACCTATTCTCAGGTGTATAAAAACAAAATCCAGAACAGTGATTTTGGATTGTCAGTTGTTGAATCCTCCTAAAAAACATCATTCTGTTGATCAATTGAAGTGGTTTTTTAATGCACTGAAATAAGCTACAAATTAATAAGCTGGGGATATGACAGGGTACTTAAAGGTGGGCAAATGGTTGCGAGTGCTGAAATTATGACAAGCTAGTTCTGAACTGGTGGACACAGGAAGGAGAGGGAACTTTGATGAGTAAGCTATTGGTCTTGATAATGCGTCTATTTCAGTTCAGTTTATTTTCTAGGACTGGGAGCTAATAGCTCAGTTATTTTTTCTTGTTTTGAGTTTTTCTTACCCAATAGAAGATTATATTTATATTAGGTTTCTTTGTCCAGAAAAAGTCAGAAACAATATCTCAGTAATTTATTATTTATGAGAAGCAAAGGACAATTTTGTTATATGCAAAATGAGAGCAATGCTATCTGTCCAAAAAGCAATTGCAAAGATGTAAAGAAATAATATGTGCAAAGTTCCTGGAAAATAACACTCATCAAATAGTTTTATTTTTGATATCCATATACATGTATACGTGTGTGTGTGTGTGTTTGTGTGTGTGTAGAATATGTATCCTTTATAAAAATGTAGCAGATATGCCATTTCCACATTCCCCTCTGTGCAATTTAGAGAAAGAGACTACAGGAAGGAAAGTCAGTGTCCTTCAAGATGACCTAGGCCTTGCTGGCCCATGGGTTCCTTTTCTCTGTGTTCTCAGTTCCACATCATAGAATACTTTATGGACAATATTTCTACAACAATGGCAAGATATTGTAAAGATATAATCATTGCATGTAAGAAAAAATAAAGCAATCATTTTGTTGTCACCCAATATAATTGTTTAGCAATTTCTTTTTTATCTTCCCTTGCTCTCTGTATGTATACACAAATATATGTATACATGTATGAATTCATTATAATGTCTATATCAATATTTACAAAACAAATTTATATCATCTTCTAACTTCCTAATAAATTCTTCTTTGTGTAACTGTATGTACTTGAGTGTCATTTATACTTGCTTTACAGATTTACTCCATCATCATCACAACTGATCTTTTTATAAAATACAAATACTATGACTTTTATTTTGAATTTACTCTTGGTATATTATACAAGTCTTCTAAGTTCTCCCAGTGAAATGGAGGTACAGGGCATGTACATTGGGTAATGTAATAAAGATGGTCACATTATTTCAGAGAAGGAGGGTTGTCTCTCTCCAGCAATGGACTGCTATGCATCCTTCCTATTATTTAATATGTTATATATTAACTTTTTTCCCCAATGGAGACTAAATAATTATAACTTTAACTGAATTTTTTTGTTTTTAGTGAAATTTGAGTACCAATGAATGTCTGTTTTCATTGTATATTCTATTCTGCCAATGGAATTTTTAAAACTTTCACCAATTTTTATATCAAACTCTTGGCATCTTGATACTGATTTGTAGAAATTGCTTATATATTCTGGTCACCAATATTTGTCAGTAATAATCATGCTAATATATTTTCTGTGAGAAGTTGATTTCTCCTGTTTTATTTTTCCTTTGATAAAAGGAATTTTTAATGTAAAAATTTTAAAGGGTTTTATTATTTTAATACTATTTAAGGAATATACACAAGTAATCTTTTTGGTCATGTCGTTACTTTAAAATTTTTATAGTTCTAATTTTATTTTTGAATATAATTCCTTACTCTTTAATAAGTATGATTTTGTGTTTTGAGAAATAAATTTTAAGTCATAACCAATTATTCCCATATCATTTTGTGTAAATACTATGATTTTTCTAATATACATTTGGGTCTGTTAGATGAGTTCTCATGTGTGTTACATTGGACTATTTTTCCACATGAATATCACATTTCCTTATTGTATCTTACATGACTAGATAGCTGGTAAGATAAATCATGTCATCTTGTAATTCTTCCAAACATGACTAGGTATTCTAGTTTTTCTATTGTTTCTACACATTTTAGGATTCATGTTTCAAGGAAAATAATAAAAAGCCTCTTAGAATTTGATTGATATTTCATTATTTGGGGGGAGAAATGACAGCTTTATCACAGGGACTCTTCCTCTTCATGAGCATGCTTAGAATCCTACTAATTTAAGTATAGTCTTTGTTTTCCAAAGATTTTCTTCATGAGTATTATGGAAGTAATTTGCTCTATTTATCCCTGGACAATTTATATTTTTCCTCTGTTCAAATAATATAATTTTATGAACAATTCTAATGTTTTGTACCTTTTTCTTTGATTCCCTGAATACATAATCACAGGGAATAACAATAATGTCAGGCAGTTATTGTCCTACTCTGCCAAGTGAACATGGCTTGCATACATTTTTTGCATAAATATTATAATATTTTCAATAAGCTATGTAGCTATGTACTTCAGTAAAATTTAATTCAAAATCAAAATTGACTCATACTAATTTATATAAAAGTGTAAAAAATATTAATAATAGCTATATAATATTGTATATATGGTATATACTTTGTATAGATATTAACTTAACTAACCCTCAATACTACCAGTTAGATTCAACTTACATATAAAGAAAGTGAATCACAGTAATTTTTGTAAAATAATGCAGCTGGTGTTTTGTAGAATTAGTTTTTAAAACTAGTCAAATGGCTTGTAAAGTCAGCACTATTAACCATTGTGGTACACTTCCCATCTTGTATTAAGTGCCTATAGAGTTGCTATGGATAAAAACAAAAGCCATTAATTTCTGAACCTAGAGAATCATATGTGAGATTTTAGAAGGCACAAACATCAACAAATGTACTAAAAAATATTTTAAAGAAAAGTTAGCAAATGCCAGTTCAAGATGAATTATAAACTTTTTGGAGAAAATAGAACTAATTCATTAACTGAAAATGAATTCATTTTTCACCACTCCATGTGTATTTATGTCCATTACTTATTGTGAGATGTAGACTGTTATCAGATTGAGAGTGTTAGAAAATAAATGAAATGTAGAGGTGACAAATGGTGATAGAACTGTGTAGATGAGGGTAATAGTTTATTTTATTTAAAAAAATCTGAGCTAAACATGGGTTATAATCTGTTATTTCATGAAAAACAGTAATCTCCTATAGTTTTAGGAAATAGATACCAGAATCATTTCTTTGGTGACTTACTCTGGAAATTCATGATGACTAGGTGTCCAAGGTTTGGTACAGAAGGATGCAGAAAGTGGGGAGAATTGCCATATGCTAATAACGTTTTTGTGGTGAAGATGGTGTGGGTTCTTCCTGATCATTTGTTTTATTTGACCTCTCTGACCCTTAATTTTCTCAACCCTAACATTGGTTGATTCTAAAAATTCTTTATTACAAATATTAAATGAAATAATATTGAATTTATCTCAGAGCTTGACAGGTAATAAGTTCCCTGAGATGTAGATATTTAGCAATGTTACAAGTGACAGGGCAGATAACTGTACCACAGAGGATTTGATTCCATGTAGTGAAACCTGGGTAAAAATTATCATTATGATCATCTTGAAATTGGAAGTTTTGTATGCTCTTATGGAATAGAACATACCAAGAGATAAACAGAATAAAGTATGGAATTCCCTAAGATTATTATTGTCCCTATTTTATAGTTTCCATCTGCTCAGATTTCAGCCTAATGTAAAGACCAATGTTCTTTGTTAGCAATGGACCAGCAACGTCCATGTCCTCTGATTATTTTCAGAACTTGAACCTTTTGTCATCTGCATTTCAAGTGCTATTTTCCCTGAAGCAATATGACTGACTCCTTAAATCTCCGTTATACGTCATATTCCCATTTGAAGATTTTGCTAATCACTGTGGCTAATGCAAACCTTTCCCATCAATATTATTTTATATTACCTCTTCCTTTCATGTCTTTAATAACATTTATCATAATTTAAACATTTTTAACTTTTTGATTACTTCCTACTACACCAATATGAAAGCTCCTTAGCATTATCGAGATTTTCTGACTCAATTTATATTACTAATGCCTCAAACAACACTTAAAATTCAAACTTAGTTATTTGTGTCATTAAATAAATTTACTATTAGATTGACAGAACAAGAATTTGGATATATCATTTCTGGTAGTTTTGTTCTTGGATTCTCAGAAACTGATTACTTCATAATAATGGAAATAATATCTACCTCAAACTGTATAAACAGGATCTAAACACACAAATACACGTGCATTTTATAAATTGTTTCTGGCCCCGGGTGGTGGCACATACCTAATATCCCAGCCACTCAGGAGGCTAAGGCAGGAAAATCATAAGTTCAAAGTCAGCCTCAGGAACTTAGCAAGGTCTTAAGGAAATTAGTGAGATCCTGTCTATAAATAAAATATAATAAAGGGTTGGGGATGTGGCTCAGTGGCTAAGTGCCTCTGGGTTTAGTCCTCAGTACCAAAAATATTGTTTCTGAACATTTATTTCTAGTAATTTATTTGACATAAATAAACAAATTTAAATTTAAAGATAAAAATGAGTACATATTTCTTAAAATAGCATACCTCTATTCTTGTCTGTAATAATGCAAACATAAGTTGTTAACCAATAGGTTTTTGCAATGTTTGATATTTTAGATAAAAAAATCAAGCAACAGATTTTCAACGTGGGATGCACAGAGCAATATGACTTTATAAAAAGTGCTATTGACTTTCCCTGCGCCATATGGAATTAGACTGTACTTCTGACACATGTTGTCTAAACATTTATTTTACTATTATTTTAGTATTGAGATTCCAAAACTCTTCGGAAAATATCCAATAAAACTTCATTCACTATAGTTCATGGTTTCTTAGCAAAATTAAAGAATTTGACTTAAAAAAGATATGTCTAAGAGTAATAGGGACTATATGGTAAAGTTTGGCAGGTAGGCTGAAAAAAGTAGTGAAAGCAATTTCCAAACAGATAAATTAGCTCATAGTTTAGTATATAGGGATCATAAAATCATTAATATATTAACCATTCTGACTTCCTAGTGAAATGCAGTTCTCCTCAAAGATAAGACAGATATTATTTCTGATTGATTTTCAAGTAAGCAATTTCAAAACTTAAAATGACACAGGAGTAGTTATTTTCCCATACATTAGGAAGCTCTTCATTTTATCTAACCTAAATCTCACCTCCAGTGTTTCAATCCATTGCTTTGTGTTTTGTTGAGGGGACAGATGAATAGCAAATCATTATCTTTCTTTTCTATATGATAATTGGAACTCAAGTTAGATACAATCTTGAGATTCATGTGAAGGGAAGTAATGGAAAGTAATGAAATTCTCATTGACATAGATACAATCCAGAGTTCCCGTATCAATATGAATTGACTTGAAGAAATAGCAACAGAGATCTAGGTAGTGAATGAAGAAGAACCAAATGTCTGATGCAGTGAAGGACCTCCAAGAAACTCCTTCTGGTTAGCACATTTTCCATCTAAACATTATCTTTTGATACTCATAAGCAACTGTGTCCACAGAATTAAAATAAGTACCACTTTGACAGTAAAATGTTGACATATCTCAAAACACTTTCTCATTATTTTCAGATATTTATTCCTCATGTCAAATGCTTTAGTTTTTTAGTACGAGACTATGCTGTGGTGAATGTAGTTTTATAGTATGTTTAACAACCAGACATGACTATTTGACAAAGTTGTAACTTTATTTTCATGCCCTTAAGAGTGTTAAGGAGGGCTGGGGATCTAGCTCAGTTGGTAGAGTGCTTGCCTTGCATGCACAAGCCCCTGGGTTCAACCCCACCAACCACAAAAAAAAAAAAAATAAAAAAAAAAGAGTGTTAAGGAAGGAAGAGATTTCAGTAAATATCTACTAATCCCATAAAGCAATAATGATATCTGTATATCTGTATGATCATTTCCTTACCACATCTATATTTTAGATATCAAGGGAAATTCATTTTCTTAACACTTTTTTAATTCCTTCCAACCAGAAGTTTTGTTAAATACTATGAGGAAGATTCTGCCTTTTTGTTTTCTCTTAGTTGCTCTTCACATGGGAAAGGAATGACTACCCTGGGTCATTTGGTTGGTCAGCCTCTGGCTATCTGGCTCAAAGTGAGCCATCATCAGGAAGCTGTTCCTGCTTTGTTTTGTTTTCACCCTTTTTTCTGAGCCTAAAAGCACTGACCTGAACCCTAAGGAGACAGATTTGTGAAGAGTGCATAGGTTCATTTGACCTGATATGGAGTAGGAAGGTCACCTTGAACCTGAGACCTAACTGCATTGTCCAAATCAGGTTAAATGGTGAAATCATTAATCCTAAATTCAATATATGTCTTGAAATCCTTAACTGATGTGAAACATGTGACAGGGAGCCTATAATACCCAGCCCTCCTAATGAACTCCTCTGTAATTTCTCTCCTTCTATAATTTGTTTCTAATTAATAGAAAATACTACCTTTGAGGTAACCATTTGATTATAAATATGGATTTTTTTCCTTGATAGCCACATCTCTATGAAGAACAATTTAAGAATAAAATTGCCAGAATTTGTGATTGATTACTTATAGAATATGTGGGACCTAAGAGAATCTAGAATGATTAGATAATGGCTAGGCTTCTAATTTGGGTCACTCAATCATTTTTGGTGTTATTAAAGATGGTAAATGCAAAAAGCAGATAAAATTGGAGAAATGCTTAATAATTTTGACTTTCAAATGTTAAGTTTAAAGTGGTTAATGGAATTCAAATAAATATAGTCAAAGTCAGATTGATGTTTGAGTTTCAGTTACAAAACTGAGCATCATGCTGGGTGTGGTGGGACATAGCTGTAATCCCAGTGACTGGAGAGGCTGAGGCAGGAAGATCACAAATTCAAGGCCCAACTCAGCAACTTAGCAAGACCTTGTCTCCACATAAAAAATAAAACGTTGGGGATGAAGCCCCAGGTTTAATCCCCAGTACTAAAAAAGAAAGGACACACTGCACATCAAACTAGAGAAGGCACTTTGAAATGATGAGAATGGGAATTAATGCTATATGGAAGAGTGCAAGAGTGATAATCAACCAAGCCAGTGTGTCTGTGTGTGTGTGTGTTTGTGTGTGTGTGTGTGTGTCAGAGACTTGATTCACACAGGTATTTTAAAAATGCCATTTTAAAATGAAAATCAGGGCAGTAAGGCAACATGGCAAGTTGTGATAGAAAGTCATATCTATGTACCTTTCAAATATTATTCTGTAAACATTTGTTTGATTTTCTGAAAGTTATATCCATATCTCAAATTTACCAAAATTACCAAGCTTACATAACAATTTGTCTCCAGTTGATTTGAGCATGATATTTGGTTGACAATTTGGGTACTATCACCCCTTCAAACAGTGGAACAGGGTGCCAAGTTTGGATAGAATGCCATTGACTGAGTGTACAGGATTAAAATGTCCTCAGTGGGGCAGAAATGTCAAATAAGAAAAAGATTAAATAATAATAAGAAAAAGATGTTTATTGAATTTGACAACATGAAAGATGGTGACCTCTCTTCACTAGGAATTTTTGCTAAAGGAAAAAAGAAAGAATTCAGATTACATAAGACCAAGGAGTTAATTGGAAGTTAATAAATAATGGAGTCCAGCACAGCTGGGTTCCATGGACTCATGATTCAAAAACAAGTTCAAAGATACTGTGTGTGGTGTATGTCAATGATAGTCATGTAGGTTTTTAAAAAGCAGGAGAAATTTTTATTGACATATGCATAAAGAATAAGGGAAAATAAAAACAGTAAAAGTTAACAAAGCGTAGAAAAGATTTGAAAGATACATCAGGGAACAGTTGACCAAGATTCCAGAAAATGAAGGAAAAATGTTTCCAGGGTTGTTGGGCAGAGTGGACTGAACTGACAAAAGCTCCATTCCTTAAACTGAAGGGGAAATAATCAGCATCGTTGGAGATGCTGGACGGTGACAGTCTTTCTTCAAAAACAGGACAAGTTCATAAACGTGGTGCAATTAACTAAATTTATTACACAAAACAAATGTTCGTTTAATTCATCAGCCATTCAGCCAATGCTGTGGTAATATCATAAGCAATAAAGGGGTCAACAATTAAAGTAAAAAATAAAAGTTAAAAGTTTATGTAAAAGTTACAATTTTAAACTGTTACAGCAAGAACTAATAGCATTAATACCATTTAAATCTGGTTCACCTGAGATATAGCAGGAGGCACTTAATAGTCTTTTTTTGGTGAGAGGGAGAAAAAAACTAACTGTGAATGTCCATAATTACCTGTCAACAGAGAGAAGAGGATATGAGGATAGGAATGAAAATGTAACTTTACTTCCAACCTCATTTTCTCCTTCCGTTGACAAGTAAAGAGGCTATTGGCAATTATGTGATTTCAGTTGAGGCTGATTTGTCACTGTTGATTCAAATTAACCAGCCCCATGTTTGAAGACAAAGAACTATAAATCAAGCCCTAAATTTTCTCCTTGCATGTTAACCATGCATGTGCATCTGCATTATCTATGAAATTTTTTCTCAAACATTTAAAATAAGATATCATTTAAGTAAAGTTATTATAATTCCATATCAATTTAGCAGAAAAAATAAAACATAATAATCTATCTCACGGATATTTGTGTAAATATCCAAAGATTGCAAAATACTTCTAGATCTGTTCAAGATTTAGAAATAGGGACCACAAAGGGTCTCACATCTTAATCAAATGAAAACACGGACAAAGTGAAAAGGATGATTGTTTCCTTAAGGTCTCACACATCAGGCAACAAAGGAAAATAAATCCCAAGAATCAGGAAACAACTGAGACAATAACTGTAATGCCACCAACATCCTGCAAGGGAAGACCTGGGTTGTGATGAAGGTGGAAAAATCTAAGGAGATTCCCCTAAGCTTGCTGAATTGAATTGGACCTGGAAGCCTGGGGAGGAAAAGAAAAGTAGATTTTGCAGTGCAGATGTGCTCACAAGAAGAATTTGAGATATGCAGAAAGCCCTAAATGTTAAGTGGAATAACAATAAGCACACATCCAAAGCTGAGAAAAAATCACCAGAAAAGATTCGACTACATTTCTGTAAGGTTTTGACACTATATATGAAGTGGCTTCATATCACTTGAAGATAGATTCTGATAAGGTAACACTATATAGTAAAAATCCCATAGGAAGAAATAAAATAATGCAATAAGAACATAAAGATAATAAACCAGCAAAAAGTATAAAAATATATCATAAAAAGTTTGCAGATAGTTCCACTTTCTGCCAAGGCAGAATAGCAAGGAATGGACACACATGATTACTTTTATGATTTGACACAACCAAAAAAGAGAGAGAGAGAGAGGTGAAGCAATGTTTTTTTTTTCAAGACAGTCAATATCAAGAAATGAAGGGCAGTGGTACCCAAGAGAAAGGATTTAACAAGGTTTTCCAGTGGCGATGTTTGATGTCAGAACCAAGTCAAAGAAGTGGTAGTCCTACTGAATTGAAGAAACAGAGTGGAGCTTGGGGAGGCCACCTGGGAGAGTTCACAGGACAGAAAACATGAAAGGAGAGAGCTTCACAGAGACACTGCTCTGGGGATATGCAGAGAGCTCCCATCAAGTATTCCGCTGAGTACTGATCAGTACGTGCATGGGAGGAAGCTGCAGAAAGCTGAGGAGAGAACTCCTCAATAAAATTACAAGAAATAATGTACACAACTGAAACAAAGCAGCAAATCCTGTCTGTTACCATCGGAGTGGAAAAGCTCATCATTCATGGGATATTGGGAAGAGTATTCATGACTAGGGAGTAATTAGCTAGAGAGTCAACAGTGTGCAGAAACACACTAAATCATAAAAGCAATATTCAAGTGAAGCTATTCCTAAATAATTTCACTTTTCAGAATAAAATGATACAAGTAAGAAGACAGCCACACGACATTTTTTAAATACTGAAAAAAATTAAAAAGCCATCAACCTAGAATTCCGTATTCAGTGAAAATGTCTTTCAAAATTTAAATGAAACAACAATGGACTGAAAAACTCAATGAAATTATAACTATCAGAACTACCTAAAGAAAAATCATTTTTCCACTCAAATTTTGACACCAAAAGTGTACGTTTTCACCAAGTAATTTTCCAATTCTCCCAGGACACCAACTGGGTGTCTTGCAATTTAATTGAGTACTGGCACTAACCACCCAGACTTAGTGAAAAGCTACATGTTAAGAGGACAGTGGCACAAGATTACCCCTTATTTCTAAGTGTTAATTGAAAATAGTGAGCACCAAAGTTATCCACATTTCTGTTTGACTTGGCAACAGTTACTTTGATCAACAACTTCCAGAATTCAGCAGGGGGTTTTTACTTACATTTAAAGATTTATTACAAAAGATGCATCTTAGAGACTGTCAAATGGAAGAGATAATGTACAAGGCTCCAGGAAGGACCATCTGGGGCCATCTGGAGCTTCTATTCTGACTTATTCCATTGAGGTGCTGTAAAAAAGTAGCATAAGGTGGACATGATATAAACTTCAGATATATATTTTTCATAGTTCTGGAGACTGGGAAATTCAAGATCAAGGCGTCAATAGATTGAGATTCAGTATATTGATCATTTCCTTTGCTGTGCGGAAGTAGTTTCTTTTTTGATGGAATAACTTTTTTCTATTTTGGCCCTTCTTCCCTATGTTTTTGGGTTCATTTCATACTTAAAAATGCATTGGCCGTTATCAATGTCTTGGAAACTTTTGGGCATGCTTTCTTCTTCATATTTTGAGACAAAATACCTCCAAATTGGAGAGTGTTGCCTCTAACCTGGGATCCTCAAGCATGCCCATTAGCTATGAAAATTTTGGTACTAATTCTTCTAAACCACTATCAGGGATATCTGTTCATTTCTCCATGTCTTCTTCACATACTTTCATTGTTGGTTTGTTGGTTTGTTTTAGGATACAAGTCTTTTACCTCCAAGTTTTGTTCTGAAGAATTTTATTCTCTTTTTGCTACAGTATACAGGATGCTTGCCTAATTGTTTTTTCAGATATAGAAATGCTATTGATAATCATATTTGATTTTGTATTCTGAAACTTTACTAAATTCCTTTATTTCAGCAAATGTTTGTGGAGTATTCAAGATTTTCTGCTCATATGATTATGTCAACTGCAAACAGTGATAATATGACTGTTTCCTTTCCAATTTGAATGTCTTTTCTTTATTTTTGTTGTCCATTTGCTCTGGCTAGGATTTCCAGTACTGTGTTAAATAGAAGTGACGAAATGGAGCATCCTTGCCTTAAAGGGTCTTGATTTTATCAGAAAAAATTTCACTTTTCTCCACTGGTATGATGTTCATGTGTTGTTTGCCTTTCCTGCATCTCATAAATTCTGATGAGTTGTGTATCCATTTATAATTTGTCTTGAGATATTGTTAAATTTCGTTTTGATTCCCTCTTTGACCCAATGATTGTGCTAGATTATGTTGTTTTGTTTCTGTATATCGGCAATTTTTCTTACATTCTTTCTGCTGTGAATTTTTAATTTTATTTCATTATATTAGAAAAACTACACAGTCTGTTTTAAATTTCCTTAAACTTGTTAAGATTTGTTTATGACCCAACCTGTACTCTGTTCTGGAGAATGTCCTGACTACACTTAAGAAATAGATTTATCCTGTTTTCGTTATGTGTCTGTTAGAACCATTTCATTTTTAGTGTTGTTCAAGTGTGGAGCTTATTATTTTCAGTATGGGTGTTCTATCCATTATTAAGAGTGGGATAATAATGTTATTTACTATTAATAAATTGCTGCTGATTTATCCTTTAAGATATGTCAATATGTGCTCAATAAATATTTGTTTGATTGATTGTAGTTCCCTCTAATCTTTTAATATGGTAAATTACTTCATTAGTAATTTTGATGTTAACCTATCCTAGCATGCTTGCAATGAGTCCTACATCTGGGATTTAATTTTTAATATATTGTTGGATATTTATGCTACCACCTTATGTTTAAATGTAAATCAATGTCTATTAGCTGCATCTTTTTGTATTTTCTTTGATTTTGTTGAAGTTCTACTTATTGCAATTTTGTTATAAGTTGTTGGTCTATTTTTTGTGAGCTTTATTTTCTCAGAGAGGGGGATGCTTTACTCTGATGTAACTGGACATATAACTTGTCATTTCCTGGAGTTATTTTGGGTTTCTTGAATGTTTTTTAATATTTCTCAGTTACTACAGCTTTGAACATTTGACTGTTTTCTCTATTTTTCCCATTTAAAATTATTTCAGAACAACTTTGAATATTTTTCATCTTGTGTTCATATTTTGCAACTCAGCATTCTTCTCAGGTGTATCCTTTGAACATTCCTCAGGATATCTTTCAGGTTCTGAATTCTTTATCCTTGTTATAAAATTTACTCTGTCCATTAATTTTCAGACTAATGAGTATATACAATTTTTTACATCCAGGGAACCATTTGTTTATTATTTTGATGTTTGCCAATTCTTTCATAGAATCTTGATCAAATCCTCTACTTTCTTTTTATTTAAGAATTTTATTATTATAAAATTATTTATTTTTTTCAACCAAAATTTTCTATTATATTAAATATTAAAATTGAATTTATCTTGTTTAATATACTTGCTGACTCATATTTAATTATTTCTTCATAAAGTTTAAGGTTTTATTATGAGTTCATCTTCATTGTGGATATTTCTTAGGTATACGTTCAGCCTGTGCTACTGAGTTGTGGGACTGTGTCTCATAGCATTTTATGTCTTTCTCTCACAGTATCTGGAAGTTTATGTTAATTTCTCAAGTTGTAAACCCTGCAGAGTGTGCAATTTCAAACTATAAATGAATGCAAAGCACTACTCAAGGTTGTAATATCTCAGGGCATAGGCTTATTCTTTCCTGAAAGTCCAAACGAAAATGAGCTTGCTTTTCATATTGCCATGGTATTAGCCAGAAAATACTTATTTTTCCTGCTTACAGTCCTTAAAGAAAGTCTTAAGTTTCAACTTCAAGTCTCATGGTCCCAAGGTTTTTTTCTCCAGTCCTCACAAACATAAATACCCAAACCTCTTGCCACTGCCAGATCTAATAATTGCACTTAGAGTGCAGTTCCAAAATTTGTCTTCAGGTTTATAACATTTTATTTCTCACTTCTGAATTTCTCTTAGTTTCTGAGTGCAGCTCTTCACAAGTTTTTATCTATTGTACCCAATATTTATGACTAACCAGAAAAATATAGCAATTCCTGGTACCTATATGCTGGAACTACAACTGAAAGTACTTAAAATTTCTCAGCATTTAGTTTCTCTACAGATGCTAGTATTTAAGTCTGTTCTGACATATCTCTGAGGGCAGACTCCTCCTTGTTTTTGCTTTGAAAGCACTGAGGTGTGAGCTATTTCTCCTAACATGGAATTCAGATCTCATGTTCCTCTTTTGCATATTTTATGTGTTTTTTAGCCAGTAATTTTTCTTCCAGGAACAGGAGTTCATCGTAACTGCAGAATTTGTTTAGAAGCTACTGATATTCTAGTCTCACAGAATAATCTAGACCAAATGTTTCCACCTGTGAAGGTTCACATTTTGTCTGCATCTATCAGGTGCAGTGTTTTTTTCTTGTCTGAGATGAATAGACCTTGATTTAAAAAAAAAAAAAAAAGAAAGAAAGAAAGAAAAGAAAAAAAGTCAGTGGCCTTCATCATTCAAACAAGAGTGAGCCAGATGGTATCAAAATGAAGAAGTGAATCAGATTGTGAAAGATGAGCTCACCCATACAGGAGTCAATAACTCCTGATTGGCTCCAGTTAGACAGTTTGCACTGTTGTTTTCAGTTTATGCAAGAAACCTACAGGATAAGCTTGTTTCATGAGGATAGAGTTTGACTGTGAATTATCCAATGATGTTTTTGTAAAATTTCAAATGCTTGAAATTCCTTTGTACATATCAATTATCAATAAAATATCTCCCTTATGTACCTCTTTGATTTAGATTTTAATGTTTTAATGAATTTGTTCTGGGGACATTTAGTAATACATTGGTGTCTCTAGACATCCCATATCTCTCATATTTTCTCTTATATTGGACTGATTTTTGATCCATTCTAATGCAATAGTGGATATATATTTGAAAAAGACAACTTGGAATTGTCTCTATTTCATATTCATTTATGAAAAATGTTTTAAGCTTCATTAAAGTTCATACTACTGGCATGAATCCTCGGAAACATTCTGGTCTAAAACTGAGCTCCATCTCCTGTTTCCAGGAAAGAAAAAATAAATTGACCTCCTCAAGTGTTATTTTCATTTATACTTTTATTTGAATTTTTATTTTAAATAGTTGCACGAGCTCAAATTTTGCATCCTACCTTCATCTTTATATTACAAATTTACTGCTCCCTTGGATCTTCTCATGCTCTTGAGTTTGTTTTGGCTCCAGGGCATTTATCATTTTTTTTCCTTTAACAATATACTTAAGAATGACTTATTGATTTCATGGTAGTACTTGAATACAGTGAACCTCAGGAAGGCAGACATGTGTTAGCTCCAAGAGCATTCTAGAACAACATTATACACAGAGATATCCTTACTTATGAAACCTGTCAATTTTGAGGCTTTCAAATTTTTTGATGTTTTCCCCATATTATTTAACTCTATGACTTTATCTTCTGTGTTTAACTATTTACTCAATATCTGTGCTTCATCCCTTTGAATGAGAGTCACTATCCTTGAAGCCATTTTCATTTTTGGAAGCAAAGAAATTTTAATTCTGGAGATACCATCAGAAGACTTTGGAGGCTTTGCATAAGCTTTCTCTTGTTTTCTCTACGAAGGAATTTTGTGAACAGAAGAAAATCAATAGAGTCCTGTTTTTAAGGAAAGGTTTTTATGTGATGCAAACTTTCCACAAGACCCTCCTTAGGATGGAGATTAAATTTATAAGTAAGTGATCATATTGTTTTATTATCCTCATAATTTTTTGAGAGTAAATTAGAAATTCTACTAAATGCCCTTTTGAGCTCTGTGAGTGATATGGCTTCCAATTGAGTTATAATTCAACTGTATAATAAAGGAAGTGACATTCATGTCACTCAAAAATGTCAGCTATCATACCTCAGCGGGAGATGCTAAAGAAAGCAACTCTTGAAATATGGCACACTAAAGTTGTTGAAAATATTTACACTACACTTTGATAAATTATTCACATTTACACACATTGAAAAGTGTAAGGGATTTGTTCATTCTATATCCTTATATTGTGCTAGGCAGAGATACCTATGTCATTGTGAAGCACGTTTTAGTTTGTTCCAAGATGCACACACAGAATAGTCCACTGCCATTTGTCAGAAACACGTGAATAACTCAGACCCATATTTTAGAAGCATCTTATTCATGTCCCTGATGAATCTATTGCCATTTCCCTGATTTCCAGTGAATAAGGCATCTACTTACCTACTATTTGGGGAGAATCATTTGTATATGTTCAAGGAGAGAGAGAGGGCAGCAGGGAGGGAGATAGAGAGAGAGAACCACAAAAAGAGAGAAAATAGGTTAAAAATCAACTTACACCTTGTTTGGAATACAGTTCACTTTAGAGTGTTGATTGGTCTTATTTTAATGTCGGATATGATGCCCCAGTTTTTGATATGCCAAGGAGTAGTGATCTCATCCTTTAGTTAGGCTAATTGCTGAATCCTAAGAAACAGTGCTAATAAATATTAGGTTGTGGTCAGTTTTATAATTATGATAATTCCTGTTTCTTTTTTCTTTCTATTAATCTTATGTCAAAGGAGGGTAAATAGCAATAAACTCATCATTAAGAAAAAAAAGTTTGATGAGCTATTTGTGAGCCATATATTGCATCAAAATTGTGAGAATACAAATAAATGAAGCTAGGATCTAAAAAGTCAGAACATCACCATTAAAGAGGTGCAATCAACTCTATTACCAGGATTCCCTTAATAAGCAAACTATTAATAAATAATATGGATGAAACTCCTGAAAAGTCCTTACAACCACTTTGATTTATTGTAAGACTCTTACTACCATTTCTCACATTCAGGAGAGTCCAATATGGCATTATGATATTTGTTCTGATTTACAAAATTTAGATACTTTGTGTAACTTACCTAACAGAGCCAGACTTACTTGTACCCCACAGTCTTAGTAACTGTATTATAGACTGTTGAAATTGTTAAGCAGGAAGTAAAACTTTCTGAACCACATACATATATTCACCAGAAAATATAGCTCTAAGACACTTCCACTGTTTGGGTATGAATTAAGTTATCCCATGGGAAGGCAAAGTTTCTAAAATCAGAATGTGGATCATCACTGAATATAATTTAAACCTGTGCTTTTAGTTGGTGTGGAAAGAAGCATACAAAAATACCACTCCCTAATGGCAATCATCTCTATGTATATCATGGACTTTTTTTTCCACACCATTTTATTTAATTTGTTTGATTAATATGAAATCAAACCGTGTCAACCAATTTCTTCTAAAGGGTTTTAAAAGCAGCAGTTTTGAAAAACATGCTAATGGAGAGCAGTAGACAGTTTTGCTGCCTCTTTACCTACAGTTCTTCCTTATTCTTTGTTATATTTAAATTACTTAACTCTGGAATGACACAGAAAATCATCCTGAACAGTTTTTTTAAACTTTCATTGTTCAGGTAAGGATATATGTTGCTTCCTCAAAATGGTCATAATGAAGAAATTATTTCACTGTCCATTATCTATCTAGTTTTTAATCTGACTCTTTGCTTATGGGGTCAGATGGTCCAGAAAACATATTTGAAGTTAATTAATTTAGGAATGAATGAAACTGGAGAACATCATGCTGAGTGAAATAAGTCAGACTCAGAAAGAGTAAGAGATTGGAGCAGCAATAAAATAACTGGATAAAGCTCCTTAATATACTTTATTTTACAGTTTTTAAAATTTTTTTATTTGTTCTTTTCAGATATACAAGATAGTAGAATGTATTTGGACATATTATACATACACGGAGTATATCTTCCCATTCTTGTGGTTTACATGATATGGAGTTATACTGTTATATATTCATGTATGAACATAGGAAAGTTATGTCTAATTCATTCTACTGTCCTTAATGTACTTTTAAAGCTCTCTCCATTAGATCAACTATATAACTTATATAAGAGGCAACTTCACAGTTTTTTTTTTTTTTTTTTCGGGTGGTGATTCTGGATCTGGTGTCTGAACGTGTGGAGTTCTTCAGAAATGATCCAGCAGTATAAATATTCATCCTAAAAGGTGAAGCAAGCCAGTTGCCACCAGTGAACTTGAACACTATTATTTTGTTTTTTTTCTACTGACTTCATTTTTAATAGAACTTCTACCATTCATTTGAACTAGCAAGTAGGAAATAGCCTCTGTGCTAATAGACACCCTAAAGAAGTGGACAATGCCACTTTGGCAAGGAACACCAATTCTTTAATTAGTGCTTTATAATTATAAATCCCACTTAATTGTGGGATTCATTGGAACATACTAGTACATGCATATAATTCCATCAATTCCTTTCCCCTATACATTCCCTTTCCCTCTCGTCCTACTTCCCCTTTACTCTCTTGTTCTTTTCTAGTGATCCCTCTTCTATTTTTATGGGATTTTTTTTTATTCCCATCTTTTTTCTTTAGAGCTGCCACATGAGAAAAATCATTCAACCTGGTCTTTCTGAGTCTGGCTTATTTCACTCAGCATGATGTTCTCCAGTTTCATTCATGTAGTCATAAGAGGCATTGTTTCATTCTTTATTGTTGAGTAAAACTCCACTGTGCACATATACCACATTTTCTTTATCCATTCATTGTCAATGAAGACCTAGGCTGGTTTTTTAACTTGGCTATTGTGAATTGTGCTACTACAAATATTAATGTGGCCATATCACTGTTGTATGCTGATATTTAGTTCTTTTGGATAAATAATAAGAAGTAGGAGAGGTGGGTTGTATGGTGGTTTTCTTCCTAGGCTTTTGAGACTTCTCCCTACTGATTCTCTTAGTAGCTGTACTAATTTGATGTCCCACCAACAATATACACATGTAGATTTTCCCCACATCCTTGACAGCATTTATGTTATTTGTATTCCTGATGATTGCCAAGGAGTATGAATTCTGACTCCTGGTCATGGCTGAAGACTAGAAGACACACGAATAGTCCTCTTAGAAATCATTCTAGGGAAACTAAAGTATGTTATTAAACTTTATTTACTAATGACAGTTTTATAAATAAAATATACATCTTTGTTTCTGATCATTTGTTTCCTTTTGTTATACTATAACTAATTCATCCCCTCAAGATCAAGAGGAAAAAATATGAGAAAAATGAAAGAAAGACATTACTTAATAGATTTGGAACTTTAAAATAAACTTTTGGAACTTAATGGCTATGCCAAAAGATTAGAAGAAAACTTTATATCCATAAACTCAGCTAGAACCTTGGCATGCTCACAGAATCAAGTTTCTACCTTAAAATGGGGATAGGCTCAAATGTGATAAGTAAGAGACATTCTTTATTCAGGCTCCAATATCTGAAAGGCAGAGGACAGGGTGTAGGGGTGCAGCTCAGTGGTAGAGTGCTTGCTTAGCTATGTGCAAGATCCTTGGTTTAATCCCCAGGAAAACAAAAAATATAAATAAATTTTAAAAAATAAGCTGTTGAGTTGTAGAGAAAGGACTCTTCACTCTAGTCTATATTCTAAGGGTAGGAATAAACCACTTTTAGATAAGATTGAGAATTTTCATATAGGTGCCCCTTATTTCTGGGGTGGTCCTCTGGGTTGTGATTTGTATATTTGGGTCCCCTCAAAATTTATCTGTTAAAACCGAGCCACCAATGCAATTGGATTGGGAGGCAGTGCTTTCAGGAATGGATTGTCTTGAATGAGACTGGTATCATCATAAAAGAAACCCAAAGAGAACTGCCTTCTCCCTGCCATCCTGTGAGAACACAGCTGGAGGGTCTAAACTATGAACCAAGATTTGCTTCATCACACACCATGTCTCCTGGGAGCTTGAACCTAAATTTTTAGAACTATAAGAAATTTCTCTTCTTTATAAGCTACTTACTTTATGGCATTTTGTTATAACAACCCAGATGGACTAAGACAGCTGGAAAGGCAAGAAACATTGCTTTGGAAAACATCTTGGACTATCCAAAATAGAAATGAGCTTTTGGAGTGTTCCAGCAGAAAGAGGCTAAAAGAATTCTACAACCTTTTTTTGTCAAGGTTGTTGGCTAATATATATCTAAACATATATTATATATTGAATTACATAATATTTATACATATATTATATATCTAAATATATGTATTTCTAAATATACATATATACATATATATGTATATATATATATATATATATATATATTTGGGAAAAATATACAATGAGTTGCATAATTTAGATCACCTTGAAATATGGATGGATTTCCAGTGGATGGCATAGAAAAGAGACCCAAGATGTACCATCCTGAGTCCTGGCTTTTGTCATGTTGATAACATGACCCTATGTAGGCATCTGAAACTCCAGCATCCCAGTAACAAAGAGGAGTGAAATCTAGATTGACCAAAAGTGAACTAAAAAAAACTGAGCTGATGATTCTTTCTTAATCAGAATCAAATGGATATATGTCTCAGTTGTTGAAATTATATTCTTATAAACCAAGATCTATAATTATAAAAATAGAACATGACTTCATAATTCTCACAAACAGCAATCCAAAAAGAATACATATATAGGTATGTGTGCATGTGTGTATACATATGTATATATTTGTTTTAAACATATATGTATATGTGTAAAGATCTCTTACATATTTGTGATGAAAATGTGACTCATTGCAAAAGGTTTGGAAATAATAGTAAAATAAAAGTTTGAAAATTAGAGAAATGTCCCAAAGAATACATATACTCATAATATTTTTCTCCATAAGTCTGACTTGCCCTTCCTCCCACAAACTTCTAGACTTACAAATTCTAGCACACTCATCATTTTCCATATCTACAACAAGATTATCCCAAAACTATCTGACTCCAGATGTATGTGTGCAGTTGGATGAGGCAACCATTAAGTGCTGTTTATCAAAATTATGTTTTAAAAATAAGACTGCTAACTATGGCATTCTTCCTTTGTTAATTAAGGAACAAATTGCAATATCATCTAGTGGAGTGTGACTTATGAATATATATTTGGAAAAATGTTGACTTTTTCTGCCTTTTTTTGAAAAACTAGTACTTATTTTTTTCACTGTCCTCTGAACATTTATTCTAACTGATATTAATATAAAATTTAAAGTGTTTTATAAGATTTCTACTATTCTACTAATTTGTATGAAGTCTTCATAAGAAATTCATTGTGATCAGGGATCTTGGAAAAATAATAATAAGGTTTCTTTTTTAATTAAGGCATTTCAGGTATCCTAGATGACATTTCTTTTTAAGTTATGGATATTTGTTGTGATAATGTAATATCAAATTAGTTTGATCATTTTACAAAGTAAATTTGGACTAACTACTTGAACCAATCAACTACTGGACTTCTAAATAGAGAACAAAATATTTTGGTTTGTTTTGTTTTAAATGAAAATATAGTTACTTGCTGGGAACTATTTAAATAACTCCATTAAAAAATTCCACAGCTTAATGAGAAAGGTAAACATATGAATGAATTAGGATGAAAAATACAGTAGAAACAGAGAAGGGAGTGAAAAATTGCACCAATTATTGCATCCATGTAGCTACACAGAATCGTTTTTCAGCTTCTCAGTTATTTAGAACAGAGGTCAGAAAACGCGCAGTCCTGCTAAATAAATAATGGTATAGACTACATTAAATCAGTTTCTGAAGTCTAATTAATGCCATCTTAATGCTAAAATTTTTATGTTAAATGAAAAACTATTTATCCATAGAAACATCCAGTTACCAACATTACTTATGTCTGGGTGGCAGAGTTAAGTATAATTTTATTTTATTTCCCAAAATGTTCTTTTTTACAGATTAATATTAGTGTAAATTGGTTAATTTTCTCTCTTGGTGGACACATTTGTAGCAATGATATGACTGCATTCTCTAGCAAGAGACTAACACTGACATAACCTATTCCTACACAATGAGGAAAATTAACTGGATGATAGAGAGAGATTTCTATCAGGGCATTATTTATACAAGTGAAAACAAATTAGAATCAATGAAAATCATACAAACATATAAAACATATTCACCCTCCATTAAATTAGTTTTAAACACTTCTTAAAGTCATGGAGAATATTAACAATGTTAAAATACATAAATTATTGTTAATTCAATAACATTATTATGACCCATGTGTTAGTAAAATTAAGCATAAATTTGATCTTGTTTCTGAAACTTTATGTATAAAATTCCCTATATTTATCTATAATGAGTTTCTGTTATTGAGAAGGAGCCGACTTCACTCTTCCACCCCTGCCTTCTCTTTTTATTGCACAGTAATTAATCTGATTAACAACTGGTTGTTTGAAGTAACATGTAGTTATCAGGAATCACTTTACTCAAAACATTGAAAACAAGAGGTGAGATAATTGTTTTATATTGAGACACAAATATAAGAACTGGATTCTAACAGGAAAATGCAGTGTAAGATGTGCCCATCTTGTGCCATCAAGAATAATAAACTGATCTATAAAATGCCAATTTTGTTCTTAAAAAGGGAAATTGTTATGGACAAATATGCCAATAAATATCCTATTATCCTTTACACAATCATTCTCACACACAGAATTTTAAAAAGAGTAATATATTTCCCTGATCATATTTGGTATTTTGCTATTATCAAGATAGGAATCATTAAGCACTCTTCCAGGGCTTATCTCAAAACTTTTATCCCTTCTTTCTGGAAAATACAGTTCATTTATGTGAAAATTTCACTCTTAGTGTTTCATTCTTAGATTCTTTCACTGTGGTTCTTTTGAACTGGCTTCAAATACATAAAAAGGAAAAGATTACATGATTATTATTTATTTTCATTGAATGACTTTTTACTTTCTTCATATAATTTTCTATTCAGAAATAAAAACTATTCTCTCTAATTTTTGGTGTAAAATTCTTCTCTTTCTTTCTTCCTTCCTTCTTTTCTTTTCCTTTCCTTCCTTTCTTT